>JAOEHI010029076.1:0-25065 GCA_025447815.1 Percopsis transmontana | reverse complement strand
TGACCCTTGGTCTTGTATTTTTAGTTTGGACATTTTCTGTTTTTCTGTTTACCCCTTGTGGATTACTTTTGATTAAAACCCTGTACACCACTGCCTGCCTCTCGCGCTCTGTCCTGCGTTTGGGTCACCGCTTACATACACCAACGTGACACCCTTCCAGCTCCCCCTGTCTTCTTCATCAGATGAATGTTGCCTCAGTTAGTTAGTCTCCTCTGTCAGTGTCTCAACATGATCCCTCACGTACCTCACGAGTATTGGCAGAATATCATACATATAGACACATTTAAATGCTTACAGGCATTGCCACAAAAATGCAGCAAACCCCTTGTGCAGAATGACCAAAACTTAAAATTAATTTTGGACTAAAATATTCTTACTGTACCTGCTTCAATGAAGTCTGCCCTTTCATTCCAAGAGGTCTTGAACTTTGGCAGAAGAATTGCAGCACCAATAAATTGGGGATCTTCCATTATTCCTCCAAAGCACTTTTGAAGACCCTCCTGAACTGCTCTGATAAGTGGTGGGCACATTTTGCAAGACATCTGCCTTGAAATGACAAGAACTTAGTATCATTAGGCTCAAAATCCTTCCGTCTGACAGCTATGGCCCAAACTATCCTTAGTCCAGCATCTTTGGGAACCTTTGACAAAAAAAATGCCATCTCAAAATTACTTACTTACTGGAATGTAGTTGAATGGTGCAGCATTAAGATAGCAGCATAATTTAGGATAACTAGCGTATATAATCCCATGAGCACAAACACATTACGACTGATCCTTTTCTATAAATTATACAAAGAATTAGATCATTGTTAAGTAAAGGAGTGCTAGTCACGTAGTGCTCTAACAGTTATTCAGTTATTCGTTAGGTAGCTATCATCACAACGGTGTTGTCATATCCACGATGAACTGTAGGCTACATATCAACATATCAACTGAATTGTACATATAAACTGTACATATTCTCACATTCATGTGTTTCCTTTTGTGTTTCACATAATGGTTTATGGCTTATGGTTGTGTAATGGTTTGTCTTCTTCTTTTGCACTGGAACTGAGCTACCATGCTGTACCAAAACAATTACCACCAACACTATATATAATAAAGTAAGTAAGATAGTCAGAAGCGATATTTCATGTTTACTAATTTACATAACAGTAAAATACACTAAAATTGCCACTTACTTGTGAAAAGTTATCCCGCGATGCCTGTTTTGAATGTTTCGTCTGTTGCCTGCAGCACTTTTCCAACCAAGCAGTCTACTCTCAATGACACTTGACCGTTGACCACCCCATAATGGCGACC
The DNA here is from genome assembly GCA_025447815.1 of Percopsis transmontana. Classification (NCBI taxonomy): domain Eukaryota; kingdom Metazoa; phylum Chordata; class Actinopteri; order Percopsiformes; family Percopsidae; genus Percopsis; species Percopsis transmontana. The sequence goes on along the minus strand of JAOEHI010029076.1, from coordinate 23,761 downwards.
ACGCACGTCAAATCGCAAACACGGTATCTACGTCTTTATATCTACGGCCTCCACGCCGACTGCACTGGTTACCACCACCAGCCAATGTCAAATAACAATGTTGCGCATTTTGCGATCTTGCCGTAAACACTGCAAGCTTTCCGTGTCACGCTGCCATCATGGAGCATTTTGTACTCAGTAATGGAGGGGTTTTATAATGTAGCGAGGTACAATACTTAAAAAATACTTAAGTAAAAGTAAAATTAAAAAAGTACAAGTACACAAAAAAGCTACTCAATTAGGGTATTCGTAATACTCTCATATTACGTCTTCAGTTTTCAGTTGGAATGCAACAACACAGTGTTTATAAAGAACTGTTTGAATGAGTCAGTGTCTGTTGACTGACAGCGAGAGACGACAACAACAACTGGGAGGGCAAGGTAGGTTGGTGGTTAGGGTGGTTGACTTCCAACCAAAAGGTTGCGGAAGCCTGTAAGCATCCTTGAGCAAGATGTCCAAACCATACTTAACTGTACTGTATGTACCTTTGGAATAAAGCATCTGCTAGGTGACCAAATTGTAAAGAAAACTTGCTTCCTTCCATGAAGGAACATGTGTGTAGGCCAGATTATAAAACCAATTTGTATAATCCGGATGGGCGGCAGCACCTGGGCAGCGGTATGCTGGCTAGAAGACGCAAAGGCAGGCAGAATGATGCCGTGCAGCACCACAGTACAGCACTTAGTGGTAAACTCCTACCCACTATTCTATTCCAGTTCATTTCACTTTCAACATAAGATTTAATGAAGATAATAACCGCGTGCATTAACAACTCCTGACTGCATAATGATTCAGCAGTGTTTAGGGACATTATTTGGACTGGAGTTTATGGAATGAAAATGATAAACTGTATGGGAATGTAAAATAAAATCAGAGTTCTGACACACCCTTACCCTTACAGTAAATAAGCTTACAGGATGTTAGCAGGATATAAACAGTGATGAACTGGCAATACATTAATTATGCTTTAACATATGAGAGCTTAGTCATAGGTTGAATCTTCTTTGAAATAGCACCAGTAGGTGTTTTAAGACTACTCTTTTTTTATTAAAAAAAAATATATATAGAGCCAAATAATTGGAATATTTAATTTGAAAGCGTGGAGTGGTATTTGACATGGTATCAGAACTCAAATAAATGTAATTGTTAATAATTTAATTTATGAACTAATGGAGCTCATTAGCGGAAACCACACAATAAAGACTGCAAAAAAAACTTCTGGTGAACTACAAAATATTTTGAAGTGAGATATTAGTGTGATGTTACAAATGGTCCTTTTTCACACATTGCTAAATGTGAACTCGGGCTACCTAAAGTGAATGGTTCAATTAACTGCAAAAATATAAAGGCTAAACATGTCCTCTGATCTTCCATTCACTAAAGTTAAGCTACTAAACAGATTAGCCAAGCATAATTCATCTTGCCGTACACGAAAACACACATACTTGGTCACATGAACACAGGCACTCAGGCACGTACTTCCACACACGCACACACACACACACGCTTTCCATTTGATCGTTCAAGGTGTGCAATCGTCACACGCAGCAGTGTGAAGAAGCACGCTTCTTGAGATCAAAAGAAGACATCATGCAATTCTGAGTTCTCGGGAGGGTGATTGTAATTACCCTGCCGTCGATATAAATACACCTTATCACGGCGGCGCATTCCCCATTTAAGCCATGTCACAAGATTTAGGATTACCCCGTATTGCCTCGCCGTTGCTCTGATTAGCATAAATTTCAATACCCAAACAAGTGAGGAACTGTGTGATCCCTCAAAAAGGCTCAATTTAACACTAGAAGGCACAGGGCCAGAGCCGGTAGACTGGCCAGAGCCCATGCCGATAGCACATCTCGCCCAGCCACAGAGACAGATGATGAATGTGACCGTGTTATTGTGTGCCCGTATTTTGCCTTTTTTTGGGGGGTTTGCCCGTTACATTAAAACATCTCAAGCAACTCCTACACTTGTTTGGCATCCAACTGTGGCTGGTCAATACCACCACATCAATACATGCTGGGCTCTCTGCATGTACTGTATGAAGAAGAAAGCATTCTTTTTCTCTGTAGTAGAAAATGGGATTTCACGGATCTCCTAGAAAACCCTTTTGATTCAGTACATGAAACGGTTGTTTTGCTACTATTATTGTTGTTGTTTTTTTTCACACATGCTCAGGTACATTCACGCATGCTAAAATGGTAGATATCACATCCAAGCAAATATACTTCAAAAAAATCTATATAGTTCATAGAAAGCTGACTCTATTCCTTGGACATGCTTCAAAAAACACTCAAATCAAATATGACTACAAGTACACAGTACCCTTGCAAAGCCCTAACTTTAATTTTAATTTATAGCATTTAGATTAATTTCTGTGATGCTTAACTTGCTATATAGGCTATCCAATGGCCCTTACAGTATATGAATTTCTTTCTTTCTTTCTTTCTTTCTTTATGTTCAACTTGTGGAAATTGACCAATACAATCTAGTGTGAAGGGAATGAAAACAAAGCTAGCTGTTGTCTCCTTATAAAGTTAATTCATGGAAAAAGTACAGCTCTAATAGTTGTTGTAAACAACATTGGGGCACCATGGCTTCCGAGATCACATTAGTTAGATGGACAATACTTGTTAGTAGGAGAAAAGTCATAGTTGTTGTAGTCAACATTGGTGCGCTATGGCTTCCGAGATGACATTAGTTAGATGGACAATACTTGTTAGTAGGAGAAAAGTCCGCAAGAGACTTAAAACCCACCTGTTCAAAATCCACCTCGGTATCTCGGCCACCAATCTTTCTACCTCATAGCACCAATCCCACTAACAAAAATGTAATAACAATCCTTGTTCTATCCTCCTTTGTTCCTTTAAAAAAAATGTCTTCCTCTCTACTCTGTTAGATCAGCTCTTAGAATAATAAGCACTTTGCCGGAATTTAGGCTGCTAGCAATTAATGACTGTTTTGAAGAGTGAATGAAAACTTTCGAGTGAATGATAACTTTCGAGTAATGTACTAAAAATGCATAAGGAACCTTATGACATGATGCTGTCCTTATTCCACGAGAATGTTATTTGCTTGCAAAAACAGGTGGTTAACCAGTTCAACTGTTGACAAATGTACTAATTGTAAGTGGCTTTGGATAAAAGCATCTGCTAAATGCTGTAAATGTAAAATGTAAAAGTTATTGTTGGTTTTAGAGTTTTTGTAGGCTACGTTTACACTGTCCTTATTCTTTAACTCAAATGTCTCTCAACATTGCATGCCCAATAAAAGATTTACCTCTCTCTTGAGCCTTTGTGTTTTGAGTTTTGAGTCGACTTTTGAGCTAGCTTATGGCTGTTGTTGCGCTGGGTCATACCTCGCACTCCCTGGAGCCAGAGATTGTGCAAGTGCAGGCCCCGGTGCCGTTACCCAGCACCTCCAGCGCCTCCGGCGTTGCTGCAGGGTTGTAGCTCATGTAATACTCCTGGAACTGGGAGCTCAGGTTTTGCTCTGGCTCCGGACTCTTTTTGCGACGCTTGCGCCCCACTCCGGGCCGCTGCTGCAGCAGCTGGGCCGCGCTCGGGTAACGCCGCCACAGGACATAGATGATGGTCAGCAGCAGAGACATGGTGAAGAAGAGCGCCACGCTGCCCACCACCACTTTGTGAAGAGTCATATGCACTATCTCCGGAGGCGGTGTGACCAGGAAGCTTTTGAGAGAGGGCCGGGTGCGACGGACAGAATCTTTGGGACCCTTGCTCATCAAACTGGGAATGGGGTGTGGAATGGTTTGAGGTCGGTACGGTAAGACAGGCCCGAGGGTAGCAGTAGGTGGCAGTGGTGGAGAAGCGCTAGTGGGAGCAAAGGTCAGGTCTGCTGTAGTTTCTGTAATGACCTCCAGGGTAGGCGAGGGCGTTTCAGTCTGAAAATAATCATTTTCCTCACAAATTCCATGGTTTCTTGTGGCCTCCATTATTTTCTCTCCCTGCAGGGGTTTTGGGCTGCTGCAGATCATAGTGGTGTCTTTAGTGCCCCTGAAATTCCTCAACCAGGCCACGAGGGGGCATATGCCTGATCCACAGTCCCACATGTTCCCAGCCAGACTGATTGAGGTCAGGGAGATCCAAGCGGACACAGCCTCTTGAGTGATGTTGGACAGCTTGTTGGACTCCAGGTTGAGAACCTGAAGGTTGGGCAGGCAGTGAAACACAGCTGGGTCCAGGGTCTGGATTTCATTGCCAGAAAGGTCCAGCTTTTGCAGTGTGTACCAAGTCCACGGAAGGCCCTGGTTAACCACTCGGATGCGGTTCCACTGCAGGTAAAGTGACCTTAGGTTGGCTAAGCGTGGGAACAGAAAGAAGTTAATCCTTGAAAACTGGTTGTGCTCCAGATGCAGCTCCATCAGCTTCTGTAGCCCTAAGAATGTGGTGCGGGTTAAAGCTTTAATTCGGTTGTAACCCAAATCCAGAAATTCCAAACTTCTGCACTCGAGGAATGCCCGAATGGGGATATTGGTGAGGCCATTGGACCGCAAGTGGAGGTTTTGCAGCTTTCGCATGCCATGAAACTGACCTGGCTGTAGCACCTCCAATTTGTTGTATGATAAGTCCAAGCTGCGAAGGTTGGGAATGCCATGGAATGTGGCGTTATGCAGTGACGTGATCTTGTTGGAACTCAGGATTAGCTCTTTTAACCTGCGGACCCCCTGGAAAGCGCGACTATCCAGGGCAGAGATTTGATTGTGGTCCAGATATATCCAAAGAAGTTGGTTCAGGTGGGCGAACTGATAGGGGAGCAGGGTGTGCAGGTCATTGTAGCGCAGGGACAGACCTTGGCACCCCACCGAGATGTTTTCCGGTACATCCAAAAATCCAGCTGACTCACAGTGGACAATCTTCCCCTCGCAGCGACAGCCATTGGGACAGGTGCGCTCACCAAAGCTCAACAACAAAGGAGCCTGGAGAAGCAGGAGTATAGGGAAGAGGAGATGTGCCAATCGTCCACCAGGCAGGATTGAACCTATAGGAGGAGAGAGTGAGAGAGGCGCGTGAGAGGCTGACAGATAAATAAAGACGACAATTTTACTTCAGTTCTGTTACAAATACCAAGAATTAAACCTGATCTAAATTTTATTCTTTTACTTTTCTTATTAACTTCCTTGTGAATGTTGATACAAGTAATATCTAATGATTATTTGGAAATTGTGTTATTAGCAAACGCTATGGAAGCATTTGAAAGCACCTTGTGCTTTCGCTTCAGCTCCCTACATTACCAGGATACAATTAAATGCAATTGGGTTGCAGTGGAGATGATATACTGTAACTGTTAAAGTGTCTGCTAACTTACTACATTACTGAAGTGGAGCAAAGAAGGAGAACTTGATAGGCAGCTTTAGAATCTGGATAAATAAAGTACAGTGTGAGTGCAGGTTTACATTTTGTCTTTCTTATTCGTTCGTGGTGAAGATGAAGATTATGCTTTTATGTTGCTGTGAGTCATCCTTGCAAGCAAAGGATTTCCATTTGGCAGTTATTAATGGTAAATGGACTGTGCTATGCTGCTAGTAAGATAAGCCAGTCCTACAGTCAACTGGGCTCTGAACTTCTATAGACTGCCAAATCTGTGTGGTCGAACTTGTGCTTTTCTTTCATCAGGTTCATGTTGGCCTACTTGTGATGCATTAGTATGATGCAGTGTACATGTTGTGCACACATTTTGGGCGCAAGTGTTTCTCAGCTACCAGTTAAAACATTGTGTGTCAGAGATGTATACTACCAAGTCAAAACCAATACTGGGTGGCAACACCAATGTAAGGTTGTGACACCGTGCAGTCCACCATCACCTCCCTCTACAATAATTGCCAGGATCTGACACCGGCACCGTTCAGTGTTCTGTGACACTGGAGACTTGGCTGTAGACTGTAGGCTGTAGACTTGATTGGAAAGAAACTACATTCAGCAAACCACGTACAACCCATTCTTTCTGGGTCTCTTTTCTCTACCAGGATATTCAAATCAATATCCCTGAACAAACCTTACCGAGAAGTAAATGGATAGTTTCACTATCTCAAAAAGAGATAAGGTCCCTCATCCAAACTCTGATTTCATGCTACTCTTCCTTGCAGCGGTCTGAGAGATTTCCTTCGCTATTAGAACAAATATGAGCCAAAGGTGCCTCGTCTTCATTCCTCAACTTCATTAATTTTCCCCCTGAACAATAGACTTATTCAATGACTTTTTACAGGGCTTCAGTGCTTCCCGTATAAATGTCTACAAGTTGAACAAGAAAGTCTATACAAGAAAAGTTTCAAAATATTACACAATGAAAAAGAAGACAACACATACTGTATTTGAACTTAAAATAGAATCCTCCAATAAAGAGTTTCTATGTACACGGTATGACCTACCTCCTATCTCGTATGGTCCAAGCCCATGCTATTTATACAGTATACACAACTGTATGTGGTTACAAAGTGTACAAAGTGTGTCAACATGTGTTAAAGGGGAAAAAAAGTAATTTATCTTGGTGATTGTCTCACCAAGTTATTATAGCTGTAGTGAGTGGTGCAGCCAGCTCTCTGAAGAAAAAAGATGGACTCTCCCCCCTCCCCCCTACTGTATACATCCAAACCTAACATTTGAGTGTTGCTTTGCAGAAAGCTGTAACATGATCCTTTTTCTACATTCCAGAAAAAACAGATCTGCAATATACATTATCCTCTAGTGACATTTTACCTAATGTTCTACTCATAGACTGTATAAATAAGTGGACAAACCCTCTGTGACGTCACCCATAGATTTTCTGAAGAACGGGTTTGAAGCTCCAAGTGTGCTGGCTCTGGCCGTCACCATCTTGGCAGTGTCTGCCGCCTAACTCCCGGCTATAAAGCCATTGAAAAAATTAAGAGACTACTGCCCATTTAAAAAATATATAATATTTATACACAATTACATTTACAGTATATTTATTTTTGATTTTTTTACATTTTTGATATTTATATTTGTAATATTATATTTACAAGAATATGCAGTGGTCTCTTTTTCCATGGCTGTATAATGGATGGATAAACTGATGGCTTAATATAATTTCAACTGATGAGTTATATAAAAATTCACCCCTGTACAGTTGTCATGAACGGGGAAACTATCTATAGAGATTAAAACCGTTTTTTGTACCAGGCTGTAAACATATGTATTTCTGCTGTAAAGTTGGACATTTTAACATAGGGGTCTATGGGGATTGACTCGCTTTTTAAGCCAGCCTCACGTGGCCATTCGAGGAACCGCACGTTTTGGCACTTCCTTTGCTTCATTTCTAAGAATCAAATGTTGCCGCTTGGTTTTACCCTTACATGGGCAGGGGCCCGGGTGACAGGCCCAAGTAGCTACAGCAACCACGCACTCCGTGACCTCTCAGCCTGATATGGACCTATACAATGTCTCTATTTCAGTCACAAAGTCTGACTGAAAAACTTTGTTCCAATGAAAATAAACCATATAAATTATGGAGTTATGAATGAACAATGCTATATGGTGCGATCTGTTTCCTCCGGAAAATGGATTTGAAATAGAAATTTGAAATTCTCATCCCCTTGACAGATGCATTCCAGTGACACGGAAAAAGAGAATTCTGTGTGTTTTTTTTTATAGAAATATATGAACTGCTATGATTATTATTATCCGATGTGTTATAGTATGTATAACTATCTTTCCACAGGGGTTTTCACATGCGTAAAATATTAGGTTTTGCATATACAGTATTTACCTTGTTTAATAACCATCTAATGTTTGGTATGTATGCACACTCTATGCGTATGAAATGTGGGTAACAATATATGCAAAGCCAGCTAGGTGAAAATACGTCAGTAAATCAGCTAGGAATTCTCTCTTAATTACAAAGTGACATGTCTCTTCTCCCAACTTTAGCTGATAAGAAAAGGGCGAAAACCCCAAATTTACATAAGGCGACAACTTGTTCTCCAGATTCTCTCATTCTATTTATTTTCCATCTCCTTCACATACTCCCCTAGGTTTAGTTAGTAAAATAGACTAATTTTATAATACATTTGTCAAGTATTAATTCTGGCTAAACGCAGGGGTTGTTGCTGCTTTTCACATTCATCATTTGAGATGTTTGGTTTATTGAAACCAAATTTAATCACGTGTTGACGTCTTAATAAATAATATTAATTTTGAGATATATTCATATCCAGGATATAGAGATCGATAGCTACATACAATAAATTGTATTGTTTAAAATACGGTACAGTATAATAGAAGTGTCTGAGCATGTGCAACCTTAACAGTGCTTTAGATTTCTCCTAACATAAAGTTACCTTAAAGTCTTTATAATTCTCATCACAGCATTGTTTCGAAGTCATGTAATTATGTGGGAAAAGGTTTCTAACCGAGCTTTGTTGTCCCCACCTTCATTGTACAAACAGTAACAAAGGAACTGACGCGTGTTTTTACTTTCTAAATAGAGATGATTAAAGATGAAAAAGATTGTGACATTGCTGGAAAATTCAATTTAATAATAATAAATATATAATACCAAGTGGCAAAGGTTCTTAGCTTAGGGGCCTTGGGGTGTTAGTTACGTCTTTTGAATTAAATTAAATTGCTCAAATTTAAAATCTCAATGACAATAAATAATAATTGGAAACGAGGTTTCCCTATTATATTTTATGTACAGAAATTACTTTTTTGGTGCAAATATATAAATATGTATGTATATATATATATATATATATATTGTATTCGCAATTTAGATGGAGACTAGTTCTTACTTGCTGCGTCTACCTATATCCTATCAGGAAAGACCGGTGGTTCAATCATTCAATTATTTTTAACCCCAACATTTTGGACACTTTGAGAATACGTGTATATTTGGCGTGTTTGGCTCTTCAAAACACAACATGGTAGCACACTTTGATAGGCTCAAAAACCCATCAAAGGCAGGTGTAGTCTAATAGCCTCCAAGGCGCGTTGACAAGCCAGTCGCCCTGTTTGAAGCATTGAGTGCGAATGTTTGATAGCGAGCCATGGTCAAGGAATGTGCCAAGTCAGCCTGCGGATCCACTCCGCCAGTCTGTGCTCACTGCATCCATAGCTTTATGCACAGTGGTGACATTAACCAAATGGAAGAATAAGATCTACGTCCATTGACTTGCATGGTGGGATATCTTGTCTGACAACACTATACAACATGGCTAGACTGACATTAAAACCCTTGGATCAATGGAATTTCTTGGCTCTGCCTATTGAACTCTGTCAGACTAATTTGACTGTATTGGCCATGTTGTTTCATCTATCTTTTCATGAATAAGGAGAATGTTTCACAGTGTTTGGGGAGTTAAGTTGTTTAATTGATTCATGAGGCTGATTGTTGTAAATCAACTTTCTTTGATGACATAAACATGACAACTTCGTCAAATTTGCGAGTTTTAAAGGTTTGCATAATTTCATGCTTTTTTATTGTCAACATAATACGGTGACATGCAATCTAACCTTGAATACAAAAAGCACTGCAACAAAAGACTCGTGCTACAAAAACTGACCAAAGGAGATTTTCTAAAATGTTCTTCTTGCAGCATGTATTTCTATTGCAGCGTACTTTCCCATATTCATTCTATTTTTTTTTAGCGCACGTTGTAAAGTTGTTGCCATCCTTCTGTTTTGTATTTTGTATGTTGCTTTGATGAGCATAAATAATCATTACATCGAACACAAATATTGAACTTTTTCTTCATTATGCTATCCTTGAAAGTTCCTCTAACATAAATTCAGCGTTTATGTCCATGAAATATGTTTCCTTACATGGCTTATAACTGTAAGATTATTCACACGATGAACACATTCCATCGTACGTTATGAATAATAATGTAATTTGCAAAAAAGCTTTTTCATTTTAGCTCAGTATCTTGTGCTTATTTAAAACGACATTCAACTTGTCCGTTAGCTAACTTAGCTGTTTTTTTGCTGTAAATCCATTTTATACTACTGCAATGGGCATAGTGTATACTGTCACTCTTATCATCTACTAGCACCTTATAACTGCCAGGGCTAGGATTTCACATCCAATGTAAAAATATGTGCACTTGTGGTAATAGAAGGCTATTTGAATTTTTAGAGTGTTCCAGTGATTTTATGTAAACATTTCCCAATAAAAAATGAAATGTATTTGAGTAGAACAACAACTTCTGAGCTTCCAGAGAGCTTAGAGGGAGGCAGAAAGCGAGAGCGAGATGTAGAGACGAACGGTTTAGGAGTTAAAGTGAGGCTACGCGACACGAGGATCTTGTATTATAAATGACGTCCTTAAATCTTCAAAGCAATACAGTAGGCACGGTGCCTTCCATCACCTCCATTAGGGGCACACTATGTTAGCCGGCCAAGCATCCACTGCAATTTACAGAGTCATCAGTTTGGCCTAAATGATAATCCCATTGGAGTGTTTTAAGGGGCCCTCGGGGAGGCTCGAGAGAACCCTCACCCAGTCATAGCACTTAAACTGCATTTGCTAGCTCGTGTGCATGTACAGTACATGCCGTTAAAGCCAGGCCCAGGCGGAGAGTGGGATAAAGAACTATGTCAGCCACTAAAAAGAGCTCCTGGCTCAAAGATATGATGGAAAGCTACGATACTCTGCTACTAGCTCATCGACGCCTCGGCAGGACAACCACTTTAATTAGCATGCACCGTTTCAGGTATAGATTTCTGCACAGGCAGAGTGATAAAACCTCATTTGCCATGTCTATACCAAGCTCCCACAGGGGCCTTTGAACAGCGCAGTGGAAGGAGATATTGGCTTACTTCAGATTCATCATCCAGTCATTACTAGACATTAAACATGGCACACTGTAAAGGCAGGGCACAATATCTTTCCTACATTTAATCTCTTAACAATCCTCAAACCTCAAGCCCAAGGGGTTTTAAATAGTTGCTTGGCGTGTCTCTACAATTCAAAGACAAAAAGGGCATAGAGCCAATTCGTATGGAGGAGAGTGTTGTCTGTGAGCAAACACATGAGAATACAAACAAATGTATAAAGGTGAGGTTACTTTCCTTTAAATGCTGTGCACATGCAGGCGGACAAACGGAACCCGGGAGTGTGTTCCTGAAGGGCAACAATAACTGGCATATGACATGACTTCATCGGGTTGTTGTCTAGCAGCTTGCCAGAATTAAAACCAGCTACATGTTGTAATCCCTGGGCTACCTCCGGCCCTATAAGTATACCCGTAGTAGGGCCTACTGCCCAATTTGTCTTAGCCAGTCCTTTGGACCTGTATAAAAACAATACCATACCTGGGTGCCACATCAACTGACAATACTTATGTTAAAACCAAGTTCACCCCCACACACCTTTTAGTGTATAACCTGCATGTTTTGAGCTTACAGCAGCACAATATCAAATTATATCTTCTCTATAACCCCAATATACCTTAAAGCTTCCTAAATACAGGTGGTTCATTTCAAAGTAACTTCCTTTCCCCTGAAATCCTCTGAGAGTGAGGACGGTTCGTCCCTTAGACTAGTGTGGATTCTTGCAGGGGAAAGCACAGTCAGCTGTCGTTTTTGGCAGTGCGACAAGCTGATATTTCATTTGAATGCACAAAGCTTCTGAGCACTGACGCAAAGGCTATTACCCAGAGTGCCCAAGTGGGGTGGCCGACATCGCTAAGGCTAAACGATGAAGCACTTCAAAGAAGTGAAATATTTTAGGAAAGCAGAATAGACGTAGGCCTTTACAGTTTAAGAAACAGTATACTATACCTGAGGTGATATTAATTAAAAGTCTAGGTATATTTTCACAGTTATGAACGCTCAGGGACTCAAATTCAGATGGCATTGATTAAATTATTCATTCTATAAATATTATATAGGTAACCTTAGGTTATAATATATATTAAACAATTCTGAGGGATACCACACAATGATCCAGTTTTCAGTAGGCCAGAGAGACTCAAACATACCTTACATTTGCTAAAGGCTTAGGGATTTGTAAGCAAGTTAGGGTGTAGGGGAGATATTTTCCCTGGAGACTGTCCCCCTTTGCCACAGGAACCAGGGGCTTTAGAGTATGTGATGCCTCATAGAGCTTAGGCAAGCACAATGCTAGCTAGGGCGCTACGGTGTGTCATATATTACATTATTACATACAATTAAAGATAGGCCTACTTTTAGTGCATGGGAGCCAGAAACATATTAGTGCAATGGGCTCCAACATGCACTGCCAAAATTGAAATGAAGTACCCTTTACACACTTAAAACCATTATTTTTCAGCCATTAATTTGGAAATTTGAGAGAGCTATAATTGTAACTCACTGTAAAAGCATGAAGCAGTATAAAATGACTTTATTGCCCATTTATGACAAGCTTCTTTCATCACTAACTGCAGAGAGCGTACAGCGATAGCAAAACAAGCTCTAAATATACACAGTACAATCTCGCAAAAACAAGACAAGCGCAATTTAGCATCACCGCTTATTATCACATCATCAGCGATTGTGAGAGACGTACAGATTAGAAAGCATAAATTAACAATTTGAATGGAAACGGAACATATTTGTAACCTCAATTATTCTGTATTCATTTCTGAGAGGTGGACTAGCAGAGGTCTGGTGAGTCTCTGACCTGCTTCAGCGTCACAGTGGGATGGAGGCATCCCACACATGCACACTGTAGGCGGCAAGGGATGGATTTACCCAATATATTAAATTCAATTTTTAACAGTTCTATATGCAGTTATATAAAGACGTTTCTGTGAGGGGATGACTAGATCAATACCAGACAGAAAGCTATTTGTTTCTACCTTGACGGTAGCAGAGAAATGCATCTTATCCCTGAGATATTAGGAGTAAGGCTTAATGGCACGATTATGTACATTTATATGTTAATCTACTATTAGCATTCAAGATCAAAGGGATTATAGGATTCTACATAGAGTAAACAGTTTTCCCTTTATGTAAATTGAATTAATACTTATCCACAAATCAATACAGATAACATGGCAATGGCCTCTGAAAAACTAATACTACACAAAAAGGCCTTAGCTATGTGGAATGAAATTGTTTAAATTGTTTTAAATCTAATGTTATAGCAAGGAAAAACTCTAAAAACAGTGTCTTACAAGTGAATCCAGATTTTGTTTTTCAATCAGACATGCAGCTGATTCATTGCATGCCTTGAATCACAACTTGGGGTAAACACAACGGATGGTTGGAGGGAATTTTAATTGATCTGCTCTAATCACTGTCTCACACGCTTTTAAGTGTGGGGAGGTTGATTATCATATACAGCACAAAGTAATGACAAATAGTGGAAATTAAAGACAACTGGCTCATAAACACTGTGGTTTTCTGCAGCCCACTAATGGGAACCACTTATTGTACCTGTCAAGGGTTTCAGGTTCAATTTGTAACGAGCCATACCTTTGAAAAACCAATTGGTTATTTTGAATGTCAAATTCTTCCAACAGTACGTCTTACATGGCCATGAATGCAGGCCACCAGGGGTGGACTTAATGAGCAGTATTAGATGCTAAATGTTAATATATTTGGCTTTTTTTTGACAGGGTTCAGCCTAACAACATTTTTCTTGCTCCTGGTTAGATCTGGTGCATAACAACCCTGTGAATATTTTGGGGGGATCCTCAAAGGGGTCATGTGTAATGAGTTATTTAAAAGTTCTTTGCTTGGGCAGGAGATTTTCATACTGTATACATACATAGTAACAGCAGAATTAGCATCTTGCCTCCAAACGCCATAAAATCTGTGTTTGAAAAAAACTTGCAATCTTTCAAACGGAGTTGTACAGCATTGTTTGGGTTAGCAATGCAAGCATGTTCACTCCCCCTCTATAGTGAGTGTGGAGCTGAGAACCTCCTTTGCATCGTTCGGCCTTCCGGTAACTAAATATTACATATTTATCTATAAATTACTGCCAAGTAAAAACGCAAGCATACATAATTATGAAATTAAAGGGATTATGTGTCAAAATGATGTCCACTATTTGAGGAAAAGAAACAGCTAATTAATTAACCCCCGAGCCACCCGCAGCCACTTGTTATTTCCTCTCTTCTCATCTGTGTTATCAAGCCTGGACCACTGCACAGCTATGCCTATACCTACATGCCATTCAATAAACAGTACCTGCCTCGAGGCAAACTGGCAAACATGGCATGCAAGTCCCTGGAGGTCCGAGAGCCTGCATGAATCAGTATCACTATATTAGTTTTGTCTGTGCACTTTTTTTCTACAATGACTAAAGTAGTTATGTCCCTCTGGGCTTGTTGTAGGCCAGTTACTAGCATTGACTTCCAGGGTTACATTTCAGAGAATCAGAATGGAAAGCAGTGACAGGTGTGAATATATGTTCTCTGCATGCATTTTGTATTTTATTAATAGGTAGGTTAGGCAAAGCTGTAAGCTTGGTTATATTTGCATATTGCATGTGGGAAATGAAAACCGATAACAATGTGGACAGAATATATACACCAGGTTTAATAGACCCGGTGTAAATGTGTGGGATATTGATCAAATCAAATACACATTTTTTTAACATCTTGAACAATATCTGCTGTATATTAGAAATATACAATAAACCTATAAAACATTTTCAAAATTCCAATAGATTAGAATAGAGGTCTGGCTAGGCTACAGCATGCTTCATATTGTAGGCAAAGGTCTGGCTAGGCATGCTTCATATTGAAGGCAAATGTCTGGCTTTGAACTTTGCCACTGCCCCTGTTACTGTTCAGTGTTCCCATTCATCTTTTACACATTATTTTCTATATGCACATTTGGAAAAAAAATATTGTAGAGTGTATTGACAGGCGTTATGGACTATGCTGTTTAGACAGATTTGTCTGAGCACGCACCAACTGTAAACCAGTATAATGACTGAGGACTTCTTTGCACCTACAGTACTTGGGCCCGAGAGGCGACAGTGGCGAACGCGCTTGTCAGAAGCTGACAGGAAGATCATGGCACCTTGCTATAAGTAGACTCTCATGGACCCTGACGTACATAAGCTAGAGGAACTCTGACAGAGCAGCCAGTCGTGGTGATAGAAAGGGGTCACGCTGCCACGGAGAACACAGTGTCAGAGACTCGGGGGCAATCTGCTGGAAGACCGTGGACTGTGCCCTAGTAAAGAACAGAGTTCAGCGATGCACGGTTTTCTGTCTCCTGCAATTAGGATTTGAAAGCCAGTAATTATGTCTAATTGGACCTGCCTCACCTTTTACAGCTTCCAGTTGAGGGTTTCATTAGGAGCATCCCTCTAAACACCTCTGCACTTCTTCTATATTTTTTAACTCCCTGGCTTTACTGTTGTAAAGTACATATATATGTACTTTACATATATGTGCCATTAAGGCACCAAACAAATCTGGTTACTGTACACTGGGGGGGGAGTTTTTATCCCAGGAGCCTACACTGCTATTAACGCCATCCTTAACGCTTTTTTGGAAAGCTCAATTTGCGCTGGCTTTTGGCCAGGGTTAATATTAGCAATGTAGCTTACGACATCTGAAAATTCAGACAAAGGAGAGCAGATATACAGTATGTTATGTACCAGATTTCATGCCATTATTTTGCAGTGGCGAGCATATATACCGTATATACTGTATATACGGTATATATATACGGTATAAAGTACTAATGATAAAATATACAGCATACCGTGTATATATTCTGTATATATACACGGTATACTGCCCAGCTATTGTAAAAACAGGTCCCGTATGGGGACTTTCAATCAAAGTCAACTTTCAATTAAAATATA
This sequence comes from Percopsis transmontana, assembly GCA_025447815.1. Lineage (NCBI taxonomy): Eukaryota > Metazoa > Chordata > Actinopteri > Percopsiformes > Percopsidae > Percopsis > Percopsis transmontana. The sequence continues at coordinate 7,948 of JAOEHI010029076.1, read as the reverse complement.
AATGAGAAAAATGGGGTTCATGCTGACAGAATTACCCTTACTGAGGTCTTCAGCTTTTTTTAAATGAACTACAGCTGAAGCTACTTAAACCGTTTGGCGGTGACTTTCATTATGCTACTTTACAGCTCAAGAAAAGTACCTCTGCAAGGAAATGGGTGAAACCCATACAATAAAATTTCAATCCACTACAGCCTGCCTATATTTGTACATGGATATTATTCTACTTACAGTTTGTCTGTAGAGGATTGTTACTAATTGTTCTTAGTAAGACTTGCCATCATTTCCGACATGTGATTCCAGTGATAGTACATGTTTCCCATAAAGAACAGCAACTAGGTAAATCAGACATCTATGTTTTGAACAAACATATTGCATTTGGAGAAGGGGAAGGGTACAGTATATAGTATAACTGATAGCCCAGACTGTAATTACCAAGCTGTCACCATGCAATAATTCAACCCAGTGGATGTGTGGGTGTAAATTCGTCCCGTCTGTACCCCTGTTCTCGCTGTGTGGGTCAATAGAGGGTTTCGAAATGGACAGAATCTTAATTCCAACAAACATGATGGTTTACAGGAGAAAGAAAGATACCCACCTCCATACACCCCCTTATGTATGGTATGGTATGGTATGGTATGGTAGCTTATTAGCATAGGCGCCTACTGAGTGGAGCAACAAATGCAGGTGCTCCCCTGTTAAGCTTAGAGGAGAAGATTAGGCTGGAAGACATTTTTTATAGTCCAAACCGTCCCAAACCGGTCTCCAGTTCACTCATTCACTTCCCCCTACATAGTATACACTCAACAGGGTCCTGTTGGAGGGTGTGATACATTCAGATTTCAGACCCACTTGAATCATTATTTTGTGCATTATGTTGCATTAACAATTGTACTTTTTAATCCATGGTCTGTCCTCAAATTCAAACAGTAAAATGTGTTGTTACCTGTTTGCTTGAGTGCAAGTTCAATAAATAATGTGCTGCTTGAATTCAATTGCCCACATTATTACATTATGCTAATAGTGATGGACCGTACTTATAATATATTATGATAAAAATGCTGTAAAGTGTTGGCTTCCATTATATTGGAGAAAATCATTTTCTTGAGAAACATGAGGAGACGTTTCAAGGAAGAGATGCTGGCACTCCATCTTCAAGCATGCACTAAACAGGGCATTGTGGTGTTTATATCACATGTATGTACATATATAGTGTCATTGTGCACTGCATTTACATTGGATTGCTGGAATTTCTGAGGGCAATATCTAGTGTATAAATACTACAGTTAGAATTCAGACACTATAGCTCTGGAAAACATTAAGAGACCACTGGTTTCTTTGGTTTTACTATTTATACAATTTTATTTATATTTAATATTATATTCATATTTTTAGTTTTATTTCGTTTTTATACATTTTCTATATACATATATTTTTTAATATTTTGTATATTTATATTATAATATTTAAAAAACGTGTAGTGGTCTCCAGAGCTGTAGCAAACAGAGAACATTTTCCGACACATCTCCTGTTTTTAGTTTCACCCTTCTTCAGTAGCACTTCCAGGTGTCTGTATAACTGTGTAACTCTGCTCTAAACTTGTCTTACTTTTTATTTGTCTGCCAAAACTCTGCGGGCCAACTACACATCCCACAATATTCAATATTCAAAATGTCTGCTCGTTACCAGAACAACATTATTAAATCACCTCCTCACCATTACCGAGGTGAACAACACAAACAGCTGCTACACTCCAAGAGGTCCCAGATACAACCATGCCCCAAACTGAAAGTAAACCCTTTCAATTGTATGGTGCCAAAATAATCTTAAACAAAGTATTTCTATTGTGTGCAGTAAATATGCATGACAGAGTGTAAATAAACAAAAAGACTTGACTTGAGGCACAAATAAAGGTAAATAGGTAAAAAATACTTTTCAGATATGCAAGCTCTGAGCGCTATATTATATGCTCCCACTATATACAGGCACTGATTACTATGAGCAATTGCCCAGTGTACGATATCCTCGGTAACAGCCTCAGTAACATTGCATTATTATTTTTCCGTGTTCCCTGGTTTAGGCATTAAACTTCTTATGCTGCAAACAATTATATTGTTGTGGTCAAAGCAACAAACTGATACAGTATATAAGGATTTTTCATTACATGAAAAATGAGAAACATTAAAAAGAAGGGGAAAGAGACAGGTATCCATCAGTTATTTCAGGAGAGACAAACAAGACAATCTTATTTGTCTTTTCTATCAGACTCTCAACACATTCAAGCAATTATGGCAAAATGACTTTGAATTCAATCTGTATCTTTTAAGGGTTTTAGATGGAAAATAGGATTCCATCAGTTATTTTCGTTGATTCAAGATTCTGTTCCATGAACAGCTCCTTTATATATCAAATGGATGATGTTCGCTTTCAAATAACTTGGCAAATGTATTAAGTTGTGTTTTATTGAGTGATGTCTCTTGTTTGGTATCAAACATACATACAGTAGCCTATGCTACAAGTTATCTCAATATCTTGAACATCAGCAATGGAATAAAAATATCATTAAATATGAGAAATGAGAAATAATAAAAATGGCAATTTTGCTATAGAATGTTTATAGAGGAGTGTGTCATGTTCTGTATGGGAGGTAGCTTTTTATTTTATGTATTGTATATTTAGGCTACTTGTCTGTTGTTCCTGTGAGGATCAATGCACTGAAAGCAATAAACAAAAAACAAAACAATATAACTTTAATCGCCCAACCCCACCTACAAAAACATACATTGCTCTGCCATGGATAAAGTTAGGCGCCCTGCCTAGCTATGGCCTATTGTTCGCATCCCATCAGAGGCATAGCCTACAGTAGCCTAATATCACAGCTGTTGACCAATTGATTGTTGCTCTCAGGCAGTATTGTTTCCGCCACTGCATTTCAGCACAGGAATTGCATCCCACCGGGGATTTTGTTTGAGACTAAGTCTGCGCCGATTTTGGCTAGATTTCGGGGGTTTTTTTCGGTTAAGTTAATGTCAAGATGAGAAGTAGCCTATAATCTACTGTAGGCCTACGTGAAGTCCTCCTGTTCAGAGGGTGACTGGCGATGTTGGCTGCGGTTTGAGAGACGCATATCGCAGAATAGAGTAGGCGTGGGGGAGAGGATGCATTCTGTCAAAGACGGTTGACGATTTTGCATAGCTGGAAGGTGCTTGTGTATGGCCTTGGCAATAGCTGACAATATTGTTGAATTTTTATAATAACATTAGCATACAGGTTTGAGACTATAGTTGGACACGAGTGAAGTTGAAGTATGAGTTTTACTTTGAGAATGGGGTTTGACAAAAATAGAAATCACCTCGCACCAAGCGTGCATGGATCAGGCAATGTATCGCACAAATGCACATTTAGGTGGAGCCGTGTAGACATCCTATATGTCTACTTTTTGTTGTGAAAGTAATGGGTATCTTTTTACCTTTAGGCGCAATTTTTTTATCCATATTCTTTCGTGTAGCCTATATTTATTGCATCGTTGCTGTAGCCCATGAAATAAGGTGCCTCGTAATATTTGTTTTCCTTGAAACCTGAAATTTTAATGCGTTAAAAATTCAAATACAAGGAGATTCAAGTGTGATGACACACCACCTACACAGCTACTGTTGACTTCTGCCAACCGATCAACCAAAAATTTGCCTTGAAGCTTGGACCATAGTGCGCGCAATAGCTACTGGTTATGATAATTTCTCGAATGAATGGATTCAGCACTCCATTATGGATTAATGGAAACGATTTTAAATAGAGACCATGCACTTACCCATGTCGGTTCATCGGTTCGGTCCACTGACTTCCGTGGCGCAATCCGCTACACAGATCACGACTTGTGTCTCCAACAATTCGCACCGTTAACCGCAGGCGACGCGCGGCAGCCGTCTCTAGACAAACACCAGGGCTGACTCACCTGACTTCATTCTTCCTAGCATTTCACATACCGTCGACGAAACGCCACTCTAACGTTCAAGTGTGCGCCCATTATTACCCACAGCACACAACTTTTCGAATGTGCCACAGATATCTTGTGATCAAAGCCGGGGGCAAGTTTGGAGGAAGGTGCCTGGGTAGATTGTCCGATAAAAAATATTCTTTTCAACAACCAAGAAGAAAAACGGGTTAACGATTTGGTAGCAGCGTCCAAAAGTTAAAAGAAAGCGTCACTGGCTGTTCAACGGAAATTAACCGCACCGCTGGAAGCCACCTTTTCTGCGCGTAAACCTCCAGGAAAAGGGAAATGCAGTGCAGCAATCAGAGACCAGGCTGCCACTGTGAGCACTTGCATCTGTGGGCAGGTTACGTGCATGCGCGTGAACGTGTGCATCTGTAGCCTGTCTGTGTGCGTGCGTGTACGTGTGTGTGTATGTGTGAGTGAAATAGAGAGAGAAAGAAAGAATGGGCAGTAAAAATATAATTTTTTCACCTCTTGATTTTCGTCGACTTTTTGTTAGTCATATTTTTTTCACAGTAGTCTCTCTCAGCCTCAGACCAGAACATATTGGGTAACAGTACCTGTGAATCGAGTTAGCTTGCCTTTAATCCGTTAGGCTTTTATCATGCAGCTGTTGCGCAGGTTATGATTACAGATGATAGTGATCATTATTGCAGGTGGGGGTGTTTGAGCCTGCCTCTTCATCCATAATTACCACGAAAAGGCTAAGTACTAAAATAGTAGAGGAGAGACAACACATGCTACTTGACAGCTTTCACATCTTTTTTAAATATTCAACACGTGGTGATAAAAACAAGAGCAGTTTCACTCTTTAGAATGATTAAAACAGGATTTACGCCCCAGTGGTGAGAAAAAACTTTGTTTATTGATAGTGTATTGTAGCTAAACCCTTGTGTCTTGTTGTATTCATTAATGCAAGTTCATTTTAACTCTAAAAAGTGTCTCTTGCTTTCTATGTGTGTGCTTATGTGGGTCGTTTTTGTGTTTTTATCGAGTGAGGTATTGAGGGATGCACAGTAGCCTACTCTAATACTCTCCAGCTAGAAAATGGTGTTGAGGAAGAAAGCCATGAGTTCTGTTTGTGAGGATGGTTGAAGCATCAAGCTACATGTGACTATAGGCTACTGTATATAAAATGGCATGCATGTGCTGAAATCACACTTTCTTTTTGCTTTATAGTTTCTAGAGTAATATTTCATTTTTTTCCTTAGACTGGTAAATACACTTTAGCTCAAAAGGGGCCATTTAAAGAAATACTTACAGTTGAGTTGGCACCCGTTACCATGGAGTCTGTACATAACCATAGGCTGATAAAGTTTGTAGATAGTCCTCTTGTTGCATCCTGATTTTGCTGTAAATAATTCTTTCAGCTAGAAGGGCCAAAAACAATATGCCATGCTCCAAGGCTAATATTGTCCAGGACGGGGTCCATGACAGTGAATTGAGCTTAGTGCAGCAGCTTGCAAAGTCATCAGATATGAATCCGGTTAAACATCTGTTGGATGCGATGAGGCTAGCTGAGTTGGGATCCTCTAACCGCTAACTCATCATAAATTTTGGAAGTGTTGGAGTCAGCATGGACCGGGAACCAGTATTCATATAGAACGCTTTCAATAACCTGTTTAGCTCATCCCCAAAAGATTGAGGATGTGATAGCAATGGAGTTGTGCCTCCCACCCCCTGGAATAACTCTAAACCCACTCACAAAAATAGGCCTATACAATTTTTACTAAGTGACAAATTTGAAGTACAAACTTCACATTTCTATAAAGGTAGGCTGAAGCCGAGATGAATAAAGACATACTTTGAATAATAGATGTCATACACTATTCGATTTGTGTCTGTAAAAGCGTTACAAAAAACGTTTAGTTCAAAATTCAGAGCGCATGGCCCTCCCACACCGAGTGGTTGGCACTCCTCTCTCCTCCCTCTAGTAGGCCTACTTATAGGCTTACACCATTCTCTACCCCCACACAGCTGAAATTTGAGGTTCTGGGGGCCTTATAAAACAGTGGAGAATTAGGCTATACCGTTAATGTGGCTCGTGTAAAAAACCAGATGGATCAAAATGGCCGTACGTAGCACCTACAATGGTGCCCTTGACACCACATATGGTAACATACCAGTAAACAATATTCCCACGCCCTGTCAACAGCTCAATTATAGCAGTAATTAGCACCAGCTGTTTAAATGCTTCGGTCAAGATTTAGGCTGGATTCGCACTGTGAACAGCATAAATTCTGAATAATATTGTCTTTCCGTTAGAGAGAAATGTTGTCAGCATATAGTGTGTGTGTCTGTGTGCACACACTCATACTGTTGTTTTAAGGCTTGTGCTGATTACAGTTTTTTGCAGTTGACAACATTTTATTGTAGAACAAACATCTAATGTAATGTAATGTAATCAAAATGTTTTGATATGTTCAAAAGTCATAAAGGCTGCATATAACTTTACTAAGGCTTTTATAGATGTTTAATGGATGTATTTTGAATGCTAAACCATCAAACTTTTTGTCCTTTAAATATTATCCAGACAGAAACCTGAAAGTGAACAACTGTATAATTAATTCACCACATAATTTCACCACATAACTGCTTTTTTTTCAGACACAATTTGCTGATTGTAGAATACTTACACCTCATGCCTTGTCGCTCATATCAAACCAACTGCTTTATTTTCTATACACTATAAGAAACCTATTTCAGTTTAATTGAGTATGCTTCAGATTTAACTAAAGAATGAGAGATTAAATGTCATTAGCTATTATAAAGAACAGTGGATGTGCAAATAACAGGCCAGAAGTAGAAACAATGATGAAATACTAGATACAAGACAGTTTTCATCTTTTCTGCCTGGCGGATGCTGCATTTGGTATAAGACTGGTAAAATCGGGTGCAAAGGGGGTAGACATACTGTATTTTCACTTTGGACACTTAATAATATGTATATATTTATAATGTATAATAATAATAATAATAATAGTAATAATATTAATAACAATCCACTAATGCAAAGTAGACATTTAGAACAGGAATGCCTACACAACTAACACAATACCATAGTACTGACAAATGGCTAATGAGACCGTTAAACACAGCTTGACATTTGACACAACAGTGTTATTTCTACCCTGTAAAAATAATGCGGTCCCATTAAGAAGTTAAGTGATGAATTGTACTTTCTGAAATGGGAGACCATGACATTTGGGAACATGGTTTTAATAATATTAAGTGTAAGGACAATTGGGGATAAAACATCAAGGTGTTCCTTTACTTTGAGGTAATTAAAAGACAGTCCCTAACTCATTCTAGTTCCTTTTTTTTTAAATTCAATTTGTAATATTGGATAAAGCTTAATCCTAGTGGCGTGCGCGCGCGCGCGCGTGTGTGTGTGTACAGCTATATGTGTTTTGGGGCAGTATGCAGAGAACAGAGATGGCCACTGATGTACTGTACATTGTACATTTACATTTACAGCATTTAGCAGACACTTTTATTTAAAGCGACTTACAATCAGTAGATTTGTCAGAACAGTTGAACTGGTTAACCACCAGTTCTTGCAAGCAAACATTTTCCTAGAATAAGGACAGCATTATGTCATCATGGTTACCTCACGTATGCATTTTTCAGTAAACAATACTCAATATATTCCTATAAAAATCATCATTCAATCCCCAAAATTAATTGCTAGCAGCCTAAATACCATGAAGTGCTTAATATTCTAAGAGCTGATCTAACAGAGTAGAAAGGAAAGGAGGATAGACAGAGGATAAAGGATTGTTATTTATGACTTCTGTTGTGGGAGGGCTATGAGGAAGGGAAAATGGTGGTCGAGGTACCAAGGTGGATTTTAAAGAGGTGGGTTTTAAGTCTCTTGCAGAAGATCGGTAGTGATTCTGCTGTCCTGGCGCTGCAATGGTGGAATGACCTTCCCACAGCAGTCAGGACAGCAGAATC
>JAOEHI010029057.1:0-25069 GCA_025447815.1 Percopsis transmontana | reverse complement strand
TACTCAGTCACGGTTTTGTGAAAGTCTCTGTAACTCGATCAACCAACATGCTGAAAGTAAGGGACATGAAGTAGCCCTAACTTTCCCTTCAGTTCCTAATAATCCTTTAGGTGAGTGTACTTTCACACAGGCTTATCGCCGTGTTAGGGGGTGACTTACTTTCCAACAAGCTATTAAAAAAGCTACCAAACAAGCTAGGTAATGTTATAATCTCACGGAAAAAAACAGGTTATCATCATTTTTTTTGTCATGACTCATTTTTTAATGACTTAACTTCATCCGATGTTTAAAGTGAATAAAATAGCCTTGCCAGACTTGACTTGCAATTCGAACTTCCCACTGGACATGTGTTTGTAGGTGACGTTAAGGAAGAAAGCGGACCAAGCCACTGTGAGGCAAGGGAGGGGGGACTCAAAATGTTTCTACACTTCAAACCTTTTTTGCCCCGTTTCTTTTGTATTGTTTTACTGCTTACACATTTTAACTATGTATTATTATATTATTTACAATACACAGCGTGGTTTTTAATAAAATTTTTAGGGGTGACAACCCTCAGATGGGGGGTCCTGTCCCCTCCGACCCCCCCACAATTTACGCCTATGATGGCGAGCAGCTAACCCAGTGTCACGGCTGTCTCAGTCCGGCTTGGGCTCACAACTGTGGGCAATTGACTGTTTAATTTCAACTCTTTTTAAGTTCGACCGGCGTCGGTGTCGGTCATCGCTTATCTATACGCTTATGTTTATGAGAGATACGTTTAGTCTTCAGTTTGTGTACAGTAGACACGCTGCATTAAAGAACGCTTCGAGCGTTACCACTTCGGTCTACTTCCTCGCTTGTGTGTGTTGTTCGTCTGGCTCGAGTTTACTCTCACCCTCCACACAAAACCGTTACACCCAGATCCTAGAACATCTTGATTGTACATTTAATTATTGGTTTTATAAAAACTGTTTATTGATTGTACACCACACTAACTGTTTTACAGGGTGCAGTGCACCAGAGATATTTAGGATAGGCAGAATTTGACTAATTGAAGTTTGTATTGTATGAATGGCGAGAATCCTGTTGCTGCCTGTGCAAATATGTCAGATATTGATCATTGTTATTGTCTTGGAAAACAACTTTCTAATAGACTTATGACTATCATAAGTCATTTCAGGTAGTGTAGAAATGCAGGAAAATACTTGGCTATTTTTCCAGAGGGAGCACCCTCAGACACCCATAATATGATATTTGTTCCTTATGGAAGATGGGGATAAACTTCGGGTGCATTACCTTACCTGAGTTGTATAGGAAGTTTGCATTGGGTTGCTAGTTGGATTATTGCTACATTTGAACACAACATAACATAACATAACTTGAACCTAAGAAAGTAGAGATAACTATAACATGACGCTGTGGGTTGGTTTCCCTCCTGTCCTCCCCAACTCTTTGAGTCACCAGCTGCCACTGACATGTTCATAGTATTCAAGAAGTATCACCGCTCATACACGCTGTTTGTATCATGGCTACACTAACATGCCACCATGTCATCACAAGGGCAGGTGGATTGTGTTTGGTGTGTTGTGCTACAATTCCCTTCACGTACAGATCTGTCTGTTGGGATTATCTTACATTTTTAGCATTTAATATACATTTTAAATTAGGCTACTTGGCTATTTTTTGTACACCTGTTAGTCAGTTGCTCTGGGTTTTGTAGATTTGAGGATTAGATAATCCTGGTCTGGTGGGTTTTGTTTCCATGAATATTTAAACAAATCAGGCCGCATGGCTGAAAATACTTTTATGGAGCAACAGCCTTCAAAAATGAATTACATGTGACTAACTGCCATTCCGATCATACTCCCCTTGTGTCACTAGTAGGTGCTGAGAGATGATTGGATGAGAAAAGGGCAGGGTCTGCCTCTGCCCACCCTCTTATTTTAGCTCAGCCACAAGATGTCCCATCATGTGTCCACGATGAGTGCAATACCTCAGTGCCGAGTCCCGAACCTCTGGCCTGACTTGCCCTCTTTGCCCTGTCTGTAAAATGGCAAATGTTCTCTCTAGCACAACATTGTGAGGCCATTATTGTTTGTATTTCTTCACTGTCCTACATTCGTCAATTGTCTGATTGATTGGCCTTCAGTGCAATATTTAGTGCAGTCAGCAGACTGCACTAATGTTTTGGTTATTCACGGTTGTGTTGGCTTTGTAGGGTATGGTTTTTAGTACAGGATAGCGTAAACAGAAAATTATAACCCTGTGTGACGCTGGCCAATAAAAGGCTGTAGTTGGTATAATTAAACATCTTGTCTGCCTGTCTGCCTGTCTGTCTGTCTGCCTGTCTGTCTGTCTGTCTGCCTGTCTGTCTGTCTGTCTGTCTGTCTGTCTGTCTATCTAAAGTGCCTTTTTTTAATTGAGCCCTTCCTTTGCTTTTAGTGTTTGACACACATTCTTTGCAGACGCTTCATAATATTTCATAGAAAGTCTGTGTGTTAAGCTACAGAAACAAACCCGGAGCCTACTGTACTGTACATGTATAGCTGACGTCCGCCAGGTTCAGTCATGGAAGGCACTACCCCCAGCAGCTCACAGTTTTAACTGCGTGTATCATTGACTTTCATTGTGTCTAAACAGGGGGTTGCCTTTTTCGTGCCTCCCAATGTGTACGTGAAGGTAGTCAGGAAAGGAAGGGTTAGAACAAGTTGTGGAGGGCTGTATGTTTGTCATTACAGCTGTCCCCAGGCCATGTGATGTGTCACTGTTCTATTTGTGATCCAACTTGCTGTGGGCCAAACTCCCGATGCCTATATGGCATGTGCCTAGTACACGTAAAGCTCTCTCTTAACGACACCTCTGTTTACCTTCACCTGCATGCAAAGTGCCACGAAGCTGTGGAATTGCGTATGTTCTTGTTAATATTAAGAGATTTGAAGAACGAAGCCCCATTTGAGTTACCGTGAGTATGTACATGTGCACCACTACATTTTTCCACTGAAGGATTTGATATGATTTGTGTGTCGAAATTGCTGGGTAGACAATGGGGCTTTCACTGTGAAAAGGCTTTGAAACTCTGAATAGACTAAATGTGGTGGCTATAGTTTAATGATCGGACAATTACAATAAATTGATGATTATTCTGCCTTCCAGGTATTATGCATTAACCTCTGTTAAAACTTCAGTTAAAACAGTCTTTAGGGTTATATTTGTATATAGCGTGGGAAAACTGGTTATCATAAATGAATCAACCATAATCTAATGAATGTAATTGTATATGTACTGTATATACTGTATGTCTCCTTTTCCTTTAAAGTGTCATTGCACTCGCTGTTTCCCCTATTTAAAACATGAGCTTCAATTGGCGGGCGAAGGAGGGCGGGGTGTGGGGTGTGTATCCTTACTATAATGGAGCACACCACTTTGCATACTCCCACTTTTTGGCACTGCTCTGCGTAAGCAAGCACATGAGCCACCTTGTTGAGTCTCGTGGCTTATGCTGCTGGAGAATCATTCTCTCCTCGGCAGTGTCCATCTGACTCGATATGACACAGAAACACAGGACTGAGGAGGTGCACAGTCATATCATTTTGAGGAAAGAAAATGAGAAGAGATGGCCTGCTATTTATGTTATGACTTAACAGTAGTTTTGGCAAAAGGCTATACTGTGAAAATAAACTTTTTATACTTGGCATTGCATGATATTTTTTTACCTGAACCTGAAGGCAGTATTTGGATGGGCGGATCTCAACTAATTTCTCAGCTGAAGTTAATATGCATTTAGTGTTAATATGCAAGTTGGCGGTACAGTTTTTCCTCTGTTTTGTCTGCCCAATGATATTGTTTCAGAAATGCTGAAAAAATTGCACAGCTTATGATGTTTTCTTTAATAGGAGACAAACAAACGTTAAATATAACTAATTTACTGTAAACAAACACGGTTTAGAGTAGCGTTGCCCTTTATCGCCCACGTTAGTGCAGAGTCCTGATGGTGCGTTCTTGTTCTGGCGGCAGGTACGGTCCCCTCCTGTACGCTGGGAGCAGAGCAACCGGCAGGATGCTTCTGGCGACACTGAAGGACATTGGCAAGCAACTTCTCCGGGTGAAGGTGGTGGACTGTAGCACAGAGGAGAGCCGACTGTCTCGATGCCTCAACACCTTCGACCTGGTGGCCTTGGGCGTCGGCAGCACGCTGGGCGCTGGCGTCTACGTTCTGGCCGGCGCCGTGGCCCGGGAGAACTCCGGACCTGCCATCGTCCTGTCTTTCCTCATTGCCGCCCTGGCTTCGGTCCTGGCCGGTCTGTGCTACGCCGAGTTCGGGGCCCGTGTGCCCCGGACCGGCTCAGCCTACCTGTACAGCTACGTTACCGTTGGAGAACTCTGGGCCTTCATCACAGGCTGGAACCTCATCCTGTCTTACATTATTGGTGAGAGATATTAAAGGAATATTAAAGGAAAGGCGTGATTGACAGCCACTGTACTACCCCAGATAACATTTATTTTTCTTTTACTAAAAAGTACAATAGCACAACGATATACTTTTAGTTTTACTTTTAGTTGCTTTTCTCCACACAGGAACCTCTAGCGTGGCCAGAGCCTGGAGTGCCACATTTGACGAGCTGATTGGAAAACACATTGAGCAATTCAGCATCCAGTACATTCCCATGAATGCCCCAGGGTTCCTGGCCCAGTATCCAGACATATTCGCCGTCTTCATCATCATCACATTGACAGGTCAGCCACCTCTTCTCCTCCGTTTTGAGTTTTAAACCTGCACTACTTAAGAGGTCGCACACTTGTTCTAATATAAAATCAAAAAGTTGAATGTATAAACAAGAAAATCATCCCGTCACAATTCAGTGGATTTGGAGGTTTGGTGGTGCACGTATCATCTCATTTCCATGCAATAATTCCTTTTCCGCTCACTTTCTTTTTCCTTGCTATTTTTTCCATCGCTCTGCAGCACTGCTAGCGTTCGGCGTGAAGGAGTCGGCCATGGTTAATAAAGTGTTCACCTGCGTCAACGTGGTGGTGCTGGGGTTTGTGGTCGTCTCGGGCCTGGTCAAAGGAACCCTCAAGAATTGGCATCTGAGCCCGGAGGAGATCCTCAATGTCACCAGCAACTCCAGCCTCAAGTGAGTGTTTATGTGCCTGTTATGTTATTAAGAGGGTGATCACAGTGTTGTAGCTGTGCTCCTAAACTGACCCAGTCGGCCATCTTGTCCTTCACTGGCATCCTCTTCTTTCAGTTCGACCGAGGCCTTCCCGTCAGCTGAGAGTCTCGGCGCCGGTGGCTTCATGCCCTTCGGCTTCACCGGCGTGCTCTCTGGCGCCGCCACGTGTTTCTACGCCTTCGTTGGGTTCGACTGCATTGCCACCACAGGTGAGGGACTATTTCCACAGTTTTACCGGCGGGCTCCTTTAAACAGCACAGGGATATATATATAGGAACTCCCCTATATATATATATATATATATAGGGGAGGAAGTAAAGAATCCCCAGAGAGCCATTCCCATCGGGATCGTAGCCTCCCTCCTCATCTGCTTCGTGGCCTACTTCTTCGTATCCGCGGCTCTCACTATGATGATGCCCTACTACCTGCTGGACACGAAAAGCCCCCTGCCCGTGGCCTTTAAGTACGTGGGCTGGGAGGGCGCCAACTACGCTGTAGCCGTCGGCTCTTTGTGTGCCCTGTCTACCAGGTAAGGTTTGACTGGCAAAATATCTGAATCATGTATTTGTTTTAATCATCATAAATCTACAATTCCCTACAATTAAAACTCTCCTCAGAACAAAATGAATATATATGCAGATGGACAATGCCAAGACTTGTGGATTATTAAGCCTTGACAGTGAATGTGAGACTGAAATTCAAATATAGCCATATACTGTAGATCTGGATTACATTTCTCATCAGTAAATACAGGTATACTGTTCCACGAATTACTGCAGAAGCCAGGTTTTCTCCATTTGAATACATTGAACAGGCTCGTCATAGTACTAATAGAAATAGAACTCTATTGTAGCGTCCACTTTCCACTTTTAAGGCTTCTTAATTGCCATTTTTATGTCAGTGGTATTGACATGCATGACACGTTTTTTTCGCTCTGCCCTACTAGTTTACTAGGCTCCATGTTCCCAATGCCCAGAGTCATCTGGGCCATGGCAGAAGATGGCCTGCTCTTCAAACGTTTGGCTAAAATCAATGCGAGAACCCAAACCCCCCTAACAGCCACCGTAACATCTGGCGTGGTGGCAGGTGAGCTCAGGCCCTAAACACACTAACCGCCTTGCTTTCCCACTCAAACCCCTAGAGCAGCACTTCTCATGAAAGTAAGAAATGGTTGGGGCCCCGTGTGACACCGAGTAGTGTGTAACAACAGCAGTAGAGGTTCCCGTGTGTTTCACTTAGCATCTGGCTGTGTGTGCCGGTCGCTGAAGCTTTGTTTAGCAGAATATATTTACATGACGCATCTCTGCCTCCTCCTCCTCCTCCTCCTCCTGCTCCTCATTCCTCCACCTTTGGCCCAGTCTCCTGGGATCCATGTTCCCTCTGCCACGCATTATCTATGCTATGGCTCGCGATGGTCTGCTCTTCTCGTTTCTGGCGCGTGTCAGCGAGAGGATGACGCCCATGGTCTCCACAGCAGTGGCAGGGATCATGTCTGGTAGGTGGCTGAGAAGCGATTGTGTCAGATGAGCTCCACAGATCAGTCTGACAGACAGTTTCTGTGATGTCATCAGCGTAGGAATGGTTGTGTCGTTTGTGGACCTGTGTTGGAACGATAATGGTAAGGAAAGTGTATTATTAGTGTATTAGCTATCATGTCATGTTTAGCTATGGTTATGTTTAGCGATGGTTATGTTCAGAGACGGTTATGGTGGAAGTGGATAGTTGACGTGACGTTAAATTTCAACAGGAAGTACAGAAGACATTTGAAAAATATACTAGCACTACCCCATACGTCCCCATACTACCTAAGTATAAGGTTAAAAAGGTTTAGCTTAAGAAATTAGGTTTATGTACAGCATAAGGTTGGAAATGGTTAATTGTAGGTATTATAGTACAGATTGCACCTGAGGTGTAGTTCAGAGGAGCATTTGAGAAGTGGCCAGTGGCAACAGTGCCCTCTTGTGGAAGGAGGGAGGTGGCAATATAACATAGAGCTGAAAATATTCAATATGAAACCGTATACAGTAGCAGCAGAAAATACTTTTACTAGTATGAAATATTGTGTGAAATTCTCAATATCAGTGTCATCTGATACCAGTGTCTTGGGATATTGTGAATGTTGTGAAATGTGCCTACCTTTGCAGTCATTTCAGGATTTTAAATGGTTGAACAACGGTTGCTATTACTTTTGCTGATCTGTGTGTTTCTGGCCTGCAGCGGTGATGGCCTTACTGTTTGACCTGAAGGACCTGGTGGACCTGATGTCTATCGGCACTCTGTTGGCCTACACCCTGGTGGCTGCCTGCGTGCTGGTCCTCAGGTAGACCTCCTCCATCTAGCCCCCAAACAGTAGTAAAGAGCGTAGCTCACCCTCTTGATGTTAAATGTCAAGGCACTACAAGGAGTTTAGTGGAAGCCATAGCATTTCCTGGAGTAAAGACTACATTTCCCATGAGCCCTGTTGCCTCGTCACAAGGAGCTACTTAGACTCTGTGGTGGCGAGCGTGTTTGTATTGAAGAGGATAGTGGAGACATGGCAGTGCTTCAGTCAGAACATCAGCTGTTGACTGTTAACTTAATATAACAATAACTTTCTGGTCTCTATGCAACTTTATCACCATGTACATCTATGTCAGATACATAAATTCATCGCAAAGACAAAGGGAAATAGCAGAACTCCTAATTACGTTATAGCACCCAAGAACCCCAAATGCCTGCCCCAGTATGTTTGTATCACAACTGTAATGGGTCGGGTAGAGCGGTGTAGGGGAGCGGGGCTGGTCCAGGTGAGTGCACACAGCAGTGACCGCGGCCTGTGCGGTGTTGTGAAGGTACCAACCAGAACAGCCCAGTGCGGCGTACCAGATGGCTAGCACACAGGAAGAGGCAGACGAGAGGGCGGACTTTCTGCCGGAACCAGACGACCGCTTCAGCATCAAGTCACTGTTCTTCCCGTCCATCACACAACCGTCCCCGCTGTCCGGGTTCACCGTGAACATCTGCACCAGTACGCTCGGTGAGGCACACACCTGACACGATGACATGATAACATACGGCGTATGTATAATCCCTCCTCCCCCTGGCTCATAAATACTCGTGCGCTTTAATGTCTCTCTCCCACAGGCGTTTTGGTCTGCGTCTTCTGTATGGTGGCCGTGCACGGAGGCATGGCAGCCTGGTCCCTAGCCCTCCTCTCTGTTCTGATGGCGGTCAGCCTGCTCATCACCTTTATTATTTGGAAACAGCCTGAGAGCAAGACCAAGCTTGCCTTTAAGGTAGAGTTCACGCATGACACTGAGGAAAGTAGGCACGTGTGTGTAACGTGTGATAAACTGTAACTGAGTACTGTAAAATGACAAGGAACCAGGCAAACATCAACAAAGTATGGCTACAGATGATCCTACAGCCCCTATACACCCACACCGATGTTTTGTTTGGTACATTTTGGCTGACTGGACCTCATAGGACTGTCTGGACACATTCTTTATGGGTCAGCATTTTAGCATGCCTCCCTCAACCTTATATTATTCATTGGCCCTTTGTTAACCCTATGGAACTGCTTTCCCCTCCTAGGTTCCTCTGCTGCCTTTCCTCCCAGTTGCCAGCATGTTTATCAACATCTATCTGATGATGCAGTTGGACAGAGGGACCTGGTTGCGCTTTTTCATCTGGATGGTTCTAGGTACGCTGTATTCTTGAGCCAACAGTACCAGACAAGCCTGCGTTGGTCCAGCAGTGGCTTTGTCTTTCATATTATGTAGACAATTTTCCTTTTAAAGGGACACTCCTCGATATTTGTCTAGAATTAGCCCCGCGGTTGAAAACAGTGTTACAAAAACATTGTTTTGGTCTGTACCTCAAAGCGTGGCTGGCACTCCTTCTCGTCCCTCTACAGAGGTCAGGGGTTAGCACTGTTCCCTACCGCTCCCCCTACGCCTGTCCACACTTTTACAGTTGTGTTTCAAACACCCACCAAGCACTGGGGCTGAAATTTGATGTTCTGGTGATGCTATAATGCAATAGCAGACTGAACTTTTAAATGGTTTACAACTATTAAACTAAGGTTTCAATTGCTATGAACCTGTAATGCATTTTGTAGGGAAAACACCTGAAATGGTTTTATGCTACCTCCAGGTTTCTTCATCTACTTTGGCTATGGTATTCGTCACAGCGCTGAGGCCAGGACCAGTGCTGACATTTACACACCAGCCTGCACACTTAAGGGAGAGCCCATGGCCATAGAAAGAAAGGCCTTCCTACACAACGGCCCCGCAGGAGAAGATGACGAGGAGTCCTAGGTGAAACCTGGGGCTTTGTGTGCTTATCAACATCAACATTCACTTCTAGATTCTCACAAATGGCCACATATCTAAAATACTCTGCCTATTTTTGTCAGGAAGGTCGTAACATCCTGTTGCGAGCGCGACTGCATGTCACAAGGATATCGTTCATATTAAGCGCCTGTGGATTCATGCGCGCTGTGCAAATTAGCGATGTGTGAAGCGAAACTTAAATAAGAGGATTTGCTGAGTAATTAGCGCTGTCTTAGCCAATCATGTTACTCGTCTCATAAGTTATGAACCGCTTTAACAGCAGAGGTGACTGATGTCCTCTCCTGTGTGTTGCATGCCAAGATGGCCGTCCCCACCGTCGGGAAGAAGAGCAGCCCTGCTCTCCCTTTGTCCTGCCTTGGTCATGTTTGCAGCCATGACCCATGGCTGTATCGTGCAAAACACAACGAGCCACAAAGAACGCACGACTTCCTGAGGGCTGTATTGTAATGTGCCACCTGAAACGCACTCTCAACAGGCTCAATGTTCGTTCTGTCACAGCCCTAGCCCTCGTCAACACATAGTTGAAGCTATGTTCATGTTGGCTAGTGTTACCCCGTGTTTCCACCGGCCGCAGATCTGTAGCGATTTTGTTCCGTCCTCTGCGCAGCTTCTTGTGTAGCTGCTTTTTCCTTGATTGGTAATTGTGGGGGCAGGAAAAATGAATGAATATTCACGAGAAACACGCTTGAACTGCTTTCAGAAGCGGCCCAGAAGCAGCTTTCGTCGAAAATAGATAGAGATGCTTCTGAAACGTGTCTCGGTGCATTTGGTGGAATCACAAGCATTGACTAGAGTCGAAGCGATTTGCTCCGGTGACCGCGTCGTAGCCGGAAGGCGACGTAACCGTGCCCGGTGGAAATCCACCGTTTGAGTAGGCTGCAGAAATGACAGAATTGACCAAAATGAATTGAAGGACTTGATAGTAGCCTGTATGTTAAGTAACCCTATATGGTGTGAGGGGGACTACATTCAACTAAAGACTGCAGTCTGGCAACTAGGACCCCAGTGAGATCCATAGGCATCCATTATGTATATGGTATCTTATTGCAATGCAATGTCACAAAGATACCAATGTATATATATGAACCCACGGAAACGGGGCCGATCGCTGATCGGTAAGCAAACAGTGAGGCTTTATAGTGGTATCAAACATTTTTGATTATATTTAGGAATGTTTGAGGACCATATATGCTAATTTCATTAAAAAAAATGCAGCAAGTCACATTACAGTAGCCTACTTGTCACTAGTTTCCCAAAAGTGGTTACATTTGTAGACTTTATTTTCGATGTACTTTATGTGCAAAACTATAAGGTGGTAATTGAGATGATACTTATTTGTATTTTAGGCATTATAAAGAGTTTCCCCCTTAATGTCCCACATACATTATTTGTTATTGGTTTTTGGGTGTACTTATCTATCTTCTAGCAAAATGCACTATACTGTACTATACTATACTGTATATGTGTATATATATATATATACTGTATATTGGTTTTGTTCCCTCTTTTAAACTGAAATGTATGTTTCAATTTGTTGTCAAGTTTTGACTGATCATGTACAGTATATCTATTTTGAATGGAACCACTCTTTTAATATCTTTATAACAAAAAGCTTTCAAGCTTTCATTTTGCCACCTTTCGAAGGTGGCAAAATGCAGCATCACCTTTACGGTCACCAACAGAAAAAGAATAGCTGCATATGGGTACGGAACTTGTCTAATATAGTTTGATTAATCCCCCAAAATAATGAATGTGGAATATTTTATGTCTTTGGATTCATGTTCTAATGTATTATGGATTGTACCTGCCAATACCAATGCTTTGTTAAAAGTACACTTCACACCTTGTTTCTGAAAGTGTCCTTATGTAGTTACGCATGAGTTCTGAGTGGCTCCTACTTCTCATACTTGAGTTACAATGTTTAAGGTTGCCAGTTTTTGCATGTTTTTCTGTCTTGAGTGGTTACATTTGTATAGCTCTTACTCTAATTAAACAATGCTGAAATATAAAAATGATTTGTACTGGATTTGTATAGATAAGATATGTATTCATTTTGACACTAAAGCCTTATTTTTTACCTACAGCTCATCCTATAAACTTGTACCATCCACATTTATTGACCACTTGTAAATTAGACCTTTACTTAAGGCCCAGTTCTAACGCAAAACATTGCTCATGTAAGACTTACTCAAATTGTTAGTGCTCCAGCTGGGGAAAATAGCATTATATATTTATTTATATATTTATAAATTGCCCTTCAGTGCAATCGTTTATTTTGCCTGCAGGTGGCGATGTTACAACGTGTTTAGTTAGGCGTGGAAGCGTACGCCCCCCCTGAGCGATTTTCAGCACCTTTCTTGCCTCCCTGTTTTTTTTAGATGCTGCAGAATCCTATGTGCAGGATGGTATTCCGGAGATGCCGTCCATTTCTTCCTTGCGTAGCCTTTTCTCAAATTGATTTTTTTAAATGTGATAAGTAACCTAAGGCGTTTCTATGTCAGTACAAAGACAAAGAATGCTATTTTTCGGTCCATTGATGATGTGCCTATGGTAGTCCGATCGGATTTATCGGATTTATTTAATTTGATGCATCCGCTAGTAGACTACGGATTCCGTTATTATCAAGTCGCTATTTTCTTTTCTTTTCTGTAGGCTACAGTAAACCTATCGTTAAGATTAAGAGCTACCGTGTGTGTAGCCAACGTGCGTGGTTGACTTTGGGTTCCAGGGCTCAAGCAGGTGAGCTAACAAAACTCAACCTGTGCCGTGTCTAACCCGCTTCTTGTGTTTAATACATTGTAACTATCCATTGAGGTGGTTGAATTTTTTCTAAATAATTGAGCCTCGAAAGAATGTACTTTCTGTGCCAGATTATGTAACCTCAATCTGTGGACAGTCTAGATTGGAAACGGTGGAGAATGGTGTGTGTGTGTGTGTGTGTGTGTGTGTGAGAGATAGTCTGTGACTTACTGTACCGCTACCTGCATGCATGTGTGAAGTCCTGTTGGGTGCACTTGAGAGACCATTCAGAAAGGAAACCAGCTGTGATTGCAGTAGTTGTATTTAGAGTTAAGGGGCATTCACCGACTTCTTTTGCTGATGTGTTTGCTTGTTAAAACCCAGGGTCTGTGCTATGGTTGCTTAGACAGGCCAGTAAGGCGGGGCCATGGTGGCAAGAGGATGGGGAGCATGACTGCCTCCATTTTCATTCATCTTTAATATTTCATAAAGGATCCAGTTGTGTGGAAAGAACAAACGGCAGCTGTGATCTGTGCTCCAGTCCAGCAATATGAAGAGGAGGGGTTCAGTGTGGGGGTCTCTACTGTAGGCCTAGACCTGCATGAATCCACAGAGGATTGAAGTCCCACAGCTGTGCTGTGCATTAGGATGCAGGTGTCCGGGTTAGCTGCCAGATGACGGGGTGGGGGTAACGTGCTCAGGCAAGCATGCGTTCCCTTCGATCCCTCACATGCCATGATGGTATCACACCTAGAGCACTGCGGTGGCTGGTCTGGCACCAGCAGGTAGATGAATCCAATGTAAAATCTCCATGGTAAAGAAGCACTGGGAAAACAACGAGTATTACACTGACATGCTACATGTCTGTAGTGTAAGGGAGGAAATGAATGAACCCAGGCCTGTCTAGAGCTGAGAGATTTCCTATTTTGCTTTCCTGTTCCGTCTGAACAGCAGGCTGATATTCCCAGAGAGACAATCTAGTCATTAAACACCAGTGTTTACCTTACCTCATGCGGCTGACTGATTCGTTTTTAGATTAATTATCAGCATTCATTTAGTCAATTAAGACCTGACACGAACGAGAAGTTCAGGCTCTACAGTATGGGTGCTGTGTCTGTTATTTCCTTTCTTCCCTGTTGAGCTTTACCCTTGACACTGCTGTGCTCTCCCAGGAGTATGTTCTCTATTGATTTGAGACTGATGATCAATTCAAGGGCAGGGGAAGCAATTGTAGCTGGAGGTTGCAGTTTCTCTCTTGAAATAGTCTACTAGAACTTCATTCACCACATTGTCCGGGTTGAGAATGCGTAGCCTATGGGTTACAATCTAAAACTTTATAACAGCACCAGCTACATGATAAACTACATGTTTAGCAACATATGCAACCATAAACTCAAGCTATGGAGTTATTTATGAGGCCCAGCACTGTAGGGAGAAGAGATAGGGGCAGGTGTAAGTTTATCTGATTCATTGGTTTCTGTTCTGCACTGCAGGTGCTGAGACGGCATTTGTGCGTTGGCTTATGCCAACACTGTGCAACTTGGGCACTTCTAGCCTCTCCCAAGTGCATCTTCCTCAGCTAGATTCTACTCAAATTACACATTGCATGTAACATATCCCTCCTGTACCGTGGTATTATTCACGGTTAGGAGAGTAGGGGTAATGTCTGTAGTGTATGAGTGGAAAGCATGGCAGCCATTTCACATTATGGATAGTTGTATTGCTGAACTAGGCCTACAATTTCTGGATACAGTCTTGTGGCTTATTCCGGTTGTTGGTGTGAGTATTTGTAATGTACTAGTCCACTGTCAAAGGCTAACCTCCCTAAGAGCAATGGGTGAGGTGCAATGGGCGAGGTGACCCTCAGCGGTGGGAGAGCCCACCAGGACAAGCCACAGACACCTGCACTTTCATCTCCAACTCCTTGAAGTGCAAGACTTTTCTGTGTTGACTAGACATCCGACAGAAAGTGAAGCGCGGCTGTGTGAGACAAATGTGGCGAAACTCTCTGATGACTGAAAATGACCTTACAGCTTTTAACTGGACGCCCTTGCTGTGGACCTAAGCATGTTGTTTATTGCCCTGCTGTTTACTGATTTTACTTGATTACATTACTTAGTTAAGTAGTGATGAAGAGGATCTGTAAAGACCAGTCCACAGTGTTATTGAAGACGGTGTGCAATGTGTTTTGTGAGTGTGTCTACCTCATGTACTGTACATGTGGTGTCCTACAGGTGCTGTGGGGCTGCCTACTGCTGGTCAGGTTAATTGCTACTTGTAAATTGCCTAGGGGAGTGAATGTGTAACATTGCAATGGCCTCGTCCATGTTATGTCACTAAATTGCAGCAGTATTATTAAGCGTTTTTAAGCATCTTTTATAATTTATTCCAACAGGATATAAACCCCAGATGTCATGGAAATTCAATGTTCCCCGTGAGGTTTCCACACATCGGATATGTGAAAACAATTACCGGCTCATGCGGCGGCACTGAAAATACCACACTCTCGTATGGGTGGGCAGACCTTAGGTCATTGATCTGATGGGTGATTTTAAACTGCTCCCGACCCTGAGGCGTCCATGAAATGAGTGAGCGAGATCCTTTTGCCCAAGGCCAGCTGAGGAATAACAACCGGCGGCCTGACGCAGTGCCTGATGGCGATGCCAATGCCAACGATATCCAGGCGGAGGACAGGCGGACGGGGGGCGTTGGCACCCTGTCCGGGCCGGGGGCCGACACGGCGGACCAGGACAAGGCCATCGACTGGGGCGCGGACCCCCAGTGCGATGATCCAGAGCTGGCAGAGTTTGAGATGCTCGAGTGTCAGGAGCTGGAGGAGTATCTTGCGGGGGAGGCGGAGGACTTTGTCGGGCTGACGGAGAGAAAAGATCTTTATAATCGGCAGATGATGCCCAAGAATGTTCCAGTGGAATCAGCGACCGACAGGGGCAATAACATAGAGAAAAGGTCCGTGCCCTGCTTTACCAGTGAAAAGGAGGCCGTTCACTCGTCTGAGAACCGAGGGGGGGCTGAGCGGCCTGTCAGGACCGAGTTCAACTCTGACAATGACGTGTTTGTTTCCTGCCTCTCCACCATGTCAAGTCTGGGGGGAAGCTTAGCCAGCGCTCTGGACACTGCGGGCAGGACACAGCCGGACTCCTGGCAGCACCCATCAGCTCCGGACAGGACCGTCTCTGAGGACCTGACCCAAGCTTCCCGGTCCTGCAACACCGCCTCTGACAGGAGTAAGGTCTCTCAGAAAGCTGATCGTTGTACTCTTGCCTCCGAGATAAGCACAACACAAAGGAAAGATGTAGACATGAATCGCAATTCAACTTCAGCCTTTTCTGAGCTAGCCACATTAGAAGCACAAGTAAGTAATGGAGTTCCATGCAAAAAGCACATTCACGATAGTGAGGAACACATGAAACAATATAAACTGGATAATAATAACAGAGTATTTGAAAAGGCTTCTGAGCACAATGCTTTACACACTGCAACAGAGCCGTATGGAGAAAGCAACAAGATTGATAAAAGCACCCAGGCAGATGATGCCCCAGGCATGAACCATAATCAAGCCAAATCAGGTCTAAAAGGGGCTCATTCATCGACTGAACTTAAAGCCATAAAGAAACAAGGTTCTTTTGATAAAACACTGAGTAAACAAACTTCTTTTGACAAGACGTTAAAAAAACAGCCCTCATTTGAAAGTACAATGAAGAAACAATTGTCTTTTGACAACTCACTGAAGAAGCAGGGATATTTTGAGAACTCCCACAACTCCAATCCCTCAAGTCTGGAGAGGAGAAAGCCGTGGGGGAGCCCCAGTCGACCAGCAACTTCTATTTCCCCCAAAACCAGTGGTTCGCCAAAGAGAAGAACCCCCGTTTCTCCAGCTAAGGTCCTGGTCAATCGAGCACCCAATGATGAGTGCAGTGACTCCTCTCAGACAGACGGCTCGTTCAGACAACCCAGTAAGGGGTGCGTTAACAGTGGGATCCCAAAACCAATTTCTGCCCCGCAGAAACAACCTGAGACCCAGAGAGCTTCTCCGCTCCCGAAACCCAAAAATGTCCGACCAAAAATTATTACCTACGTTCGAAAGAGCCCCCAACCCAAGCAACAAGTGACAGATGCCCCATACGAGACCTCAGCCATCCCACTGAGGCTATCCTCTTACCCCAGCCCTCCACCGCAGAAAGATCCAAAAGCAGGTCCTGACCACAAATCTACAGCGGTGCTATGCTCCTCCAACCTGCTGTTTGATAAACATCAACAAGAGATACAGTGGGGCAACTACTCTCCTGGCATGGTTGTGACTGGCGTAAAGGTGCTAAGCACCACTGCCCCTCATAGGATGACTGGGAAGTCTGACAGCTTTCACGGTGAGCTGCCCGACAAACGGCAGGAGGTAAGAAATATGACTACAATTAGTTGTTCATTTACTGTGTTAACTGCACATAGTTTTGTGTGTGCATTAAGAAAATCGGATTTCTGTCTGATTACTGAGATTACTGTCTCTACAGCACCCATCTGCAGAAGCAAGAAATCTGTACCGCTCACCCAGAACCCTGAGACCCCAGCTTGGGCTTGGAGCTGTAACCAGGCCGCCTGCAGCCAAGGCCAAGGTCCCACAGACTGGACACCGGTCAACAACTCCCTGCCAGTCTACTCAGGCAGCCGGAGGGACCTCCCTCTGTTACCAGGACCCAACAGGTGAGACTGCTCGCTGCTCCCCGAGTTAAATCATCTACTAATCATCTTCTAATTATCTTGCTACATTATTCCATACACAAGTATCTTATCTTAAGCAACAAATGACTCACCCATATTTGGGAGGTTCAAATGTATGGTTCTTCAATTGGCTTGGGACAGATAATAATCAAGGTAGCTTTTTCACATGGGGTTGATTTGTATGTTCCATATCATTATGGAACAATGTTTTCTGATATTCTTTACAAGCGATTACGTAAGCTTTAAAAAATATTATATATTACATTAGTTATTTCATATTATTTTCTTAATTTTAGGCCCTATCTGTCTGCATTTTCCCTTCCTTTCCTGACTGGTTCTTTGAATGTTTGCATTGACTGTGACGGTGGTGCGTGATGAGCGAGAGTAAGCGCGTGCCAGCGAAACACACACAAGCCGAATTGCGGGTTAAACGCTATAAGCGTTGTTTTAATAACATAAAGACACACACACACAGGGCATAAGCCAAAACAATGACCAACAGCAACTTGTGCTGTTGGTGATACTTAAAAAGTTCCCTACTCAACACCTAAGGAGGCGCACCTGTGGGGCTAATCCCTCCCAGGTGCGCAAATAGGGAAGGCACGCACGGAGCGCGCATAGGCCTGTGCGCGCCGATCGTGACATTGACTCATTATTACACTGTAATATCCCAATCTAAAGCATAGAGTGACTGGGTCTCTGCTTCTGGGTAGGAATCACATTGAATGCCTTCCCGTCTCCCCAGCAGAGCAGAGGAAGCCTGCTCCAGAGCCCACCCCGAAAGGCATACTGCTCAAGCCAGGCCAGTCTGGCCTCCGTCCCCCGGGTTTCTCTGCCCTGCCGCCCGCCCGCCTGGCTGCCTTCGGCTTTGGCCGAAGCTCCAGCGCCTCGTCGGTGTCCAGCAACCAGTCCGTCGACAGCACCCACAGCGACCCCTGTCGACCCCCTCAACGTGAGTAACGTGCCATCCCCAACTACCAGCTACATATAAATTCACTCACTTCATTCATGTGCACGCATGATCCGCAATAGGGATAAACAGACACCACTGGCCTCGCTTCTCATTGAAAATCCAGCTCAGTGTTCTGAATCTTCTAAAGGTCAATGCCAAAAATACAATGAGCTTACAAAGTAAAGGCAGAAAAAGTTCAAAGTCAAATTTTCCCCTGAAACAGCAGCTCTTGGACTTTGTACTAAAAGATAAAGCTGAGCCCAGGTCAGGGCTTAATTTGTGCCGGAACAGGCTGGATTCGGATCCGGATCCGGGACCTCCGGGATCGGTCAAGGAAGTATTTTACTGGATCCCCCACTTACCAGGCCCTCACTAGCTTACTTATAAAACGATCTGTATTATTTTTTTCTTAAACCTTTTTAAATCTAAATATTTTTGCATAACATTTAGCTTCCTCCCATACCAAAAATGCTAATTTGATTTAAAAATTATTAAATCGCCAATTATCCGCACTCGAGTCTACAGTACGTTTTACTTCTTCACGTCATTCACTCATAGCCAGTGTACTGAATAGAAAAATGTATAGGTAAACAGTATAGATAAGAACACAATACTGTTTCTTCAATTATAGGGGATGATGGAAAATTCTGAGTAGGCTAGACACATAGGTTGGAGACTTTATTTTCAACATACAGTGTTGAACTGATTGCAAGACTCCTTGTGGGTAGCTGTTTTTTATGCAATATGTGCACTTTACGAGAAAAATAGCATGGCCGGACTTTCCATGCAACTCGCACTAAAATGTCCGCCCAATAGCAACGCTGAGAATGCTTCAATTAGACCATAGCACATAGGCCTAACAACTATACTCGTATACATGCTAATTCCACTGCTGCCTCAATTACATTGTCAAAAGGACTGAGCCAAATTATGCACAGAACTCCATTCACTTTCATGCATTTATTTTCGTTACGACCCTTCCCCTCACGTCCCTCATGGCGTTTACCCAAGGTCGTAGCAAAAATGAATGGAAGAGAATAGAGTTCTGTGCGTAATATAGCGTAGTAATTATGGCAGTGCGAAGCGGACCTTAGCTACCTTTTTAT
The DNA here is from genome assembly GCA_025447815.1 of Percopsis transmontana. NCBI lineage: Eukaryota > Metazoa > Chordata > Actinopteri > Percopsiformes > Percopsidae > Percopsis > Percopsis transmontana. The sequence goes on along the minus strand of JAOEHI010029057.1, from coordinate 6,051 downwards.
GCGAACCTGGACCTCCTCCCACAAAATTACAAGCCGGATTCATCACCACTCATTTTCAGGACCTCGTCATTTACAAATGAAGTACTGGCCCGAGCTAACCTTTTCACTAAGCGCGGAGAGGGAAATGTGCATAGCACCCAGCACATTTCAAATCATTTTTTGTACTGCTAGTTTTGACAGCAAAGGTAATTCTGGAAACAAATCGAGGAGTGTCACTTTAGGTAAGCTAATTTCCTGACTACTTTGTTGTGTCACTTCACTTGACTATCTGAAATGATCGTGGGTTAATGTGGCCTTCTGCTCAAGTGTCACTACATTTGTTCCCTGTCCAGGACAGCTGGGACCTCTTGAATGGCGCCTTCCACCAGCAGACACTTTTACTATCTCATTTTGACCTGTGAATCGTTGGCCCTGCTGTATTCAGCAGCCGTGTGCCCCAACCGCCCCGACACAAGGGCCCAGGCTCGAAGGGGGGGTGGGGAAGAAAACAGCTGTCGTCTCTTGCAGGGTGTGCCCACGTCTTTGCCCCATGTAACCACATAGTGACACTCTTTTTGTCTATTTATAATCTACGGTTCATGAAACTGCCAGCAGTTTACAGTAGGATTCCACAATTGAGAGCCCAGGGCGCGGTGGGACAAGATAATCTTGCTGTTGGTCACACTAAGTTGTTTGGCTAAAGATAACTTTGGCCAGCTTTTGTCTTGCTTGCTATGAGGTCCACTGGATTCACTCCTCAGACTTTTAAACACTGTGCCGGGGCAGATGATGGTCTTGGCTTCCCTTTACAAAAGGCCTCTTAGCAGCAGGGAGGAATGTACTATGTACTGGGTTATTTTGTACCCTTTATAACACTGTTTTTTCAGAGTGTAGCCACGACAAGAGATGAGGACCTGCGGTCATGTAAGTTTTGTCATACACACATACAGTACCTATAATAAATGTGAGTAGCACTTTTGTGCCGCATACTGGGAAGAATTAGGAGTTGAAGGGCGATATGAGAGAAGGGCATGAATATTACGAATTAGCGTCTAGTGTGACGACTGGATATGACCGCACAAATCCCCACTCTTGCATTTGCAAATAAGATGGATAATTATTATAGGAATATAAATGTATGTTTTAAAAGAGCATACAGAACATATGTAAGAAAATTACATAAAAAATGTTTTAAATTAAATACAATTTTTAAAAAATAATCTAAATTGTCAGATTAAATATAAAAGGTTTTTATGGTGGTCATGGTAATTTATATTTAAAGGCCGAACATTTTACAGGCTGATATCAGAAGGTACCATTGAGTGCTGGTGTTCAACAACCCTGTGAAATAAAATATCATAATGGGAGTTTGACCATTTTTATGCTTTATGCCTATGATGGTGGTGCATCCCTCCAGGTGGTTTGGCACAGGCAGCGCCAAGAGGAGCAGCGTGCTGCCATACAACAGGGGTTCACTCGTAAACCCATGTTGTTCATGTGAGCGAAAGGTGTGCGTATACCATAATGAACAGCCGGGATGGAACAGCAGGATGTAGATGTATGTAATACATGCAGTACAAATGAGTACACAATAATGCTACCTGCCTGCCTGATCATTTTAGCTGGAAAGAGATTTCCTACATTATATATTTTGAGCTGGCTCCTTTGCCTTGCAGTCAGTTATTTTGGTTATTAGTGTGTTATTGGTGACACATCTCCTTTCAAGAACACATTTTGATTGAAGTAATTTTCCTCATAATTGTAACTGCTATCACTTCCTTGACACAAAACCTACTGTGTGTACTGTAAATATTCTGGATTTAACTGTCACTTGTTTTTATATTTTAAAATAAATTAATCCTACCATAAAATAAGCCATGGCCATAAGTACACATTTATCAAACTTGTGTAATGCTTAAGTTACACTGGTATACACATTACATCTAGAATCACAAGCCAAGCTAATATCTCTAGACCAATGGTATACAATATAGATTTTCTTTTATATACTGTACATAATGGGATTCTGTGACTCCGAGGAAGTCTGTAAGTATACTAGTCAATACATCGTACAGTATTTTATCGTAATAATACAGGGTGATAGTCATTCTCACCACTGACAACAAGCAAGAGTTCCCTTCAGCTGCTGTGATACTAATTCAAGGCTCAAGTATTTTAATATATAAAAAGTAACTAGGAATCAGCGTCTTGCTTAGCCAATCATCTTTTTATATAGGAATCCATTTCTATAGGGTGCCTCAGGAAAAAATGTCTCCCAGGTGATTTAACTTAGTATCGTGTTCCAGTTTTCTGGAACAGTCAAAACTGTATGTATTTCAATAACGGTACCTCGAACAAATCCTCAAACTATCCTATCAGTGTGTTGAGCACATCACTCTTCAACTTGAGTAATGTTATTTTAACTCAAGGTTAGGATACAGAATCATCCTTCTGGATCCGACTTTTCCCGGTCTTCCCAGGGCACAGAGTTTTTCCTATTGGAATGTGTCAGCACATTACTGTTGGTGATCTTATTGATTGGAGACGGAGATTAATATTTCATGATGGGTCATAAGACCCTCTGCTATACTACCCTAGCGTTCTCATGGTAATCCTCCTACAGATAATAAATGGTCTAAAAGGGGCCAAATCCCTAAATGAGTGTTGACTGTTTAAACAATAAGCAGGGCATTAATTCATTCACGACTCAAACTCAAACATTCTGTGTCCCATTTAGCATGTTAAAAAACATGCTAAACGTTGCGTGAATAAACATATTTGAATATGTTATATAGTAGAGTTTAAAATAAATAGATTTATAAGGGTAAGGGGGGGCACTTTGTGATAAAATACCTTTTATACGTACTTTTGATACATGACTGTTGTGCTTTTCCCCCCTGATATCTGTTCACTGTGCAGATCCTAGCAGTGGCGGCGATAACGCATCACTCCACAGGACAACAGCGCCACCCAGTGACGGCTCCCGTGCGCCCGGTCAGAGCAGTTCTCAGCCTTCCAATGCCCCTGCTTCCCAGCGACGCACTCTGCCCCCACTCCGGTCGTCTCCACACGGTGCGTATGTCCGGCACTCCGTCTGTCCCGCCAATAGACTCGTGTCCATGACTTGACAATGTGCGTGTGTGGGTGTCCAACAACACACCACTGAGCAATTTCCTGCTCCCAACTCAAGGTCACTCTGTCTGGACACCACATGACCGTTGAGATAAGATGTTTGAGTGTCTGTTGGTTGGGGAAGGGGGTGGGGTGGCTTTGGGGGGCGTGGCTTGGCATTGGCCTCCTGTCGGTGACCCGATGACTGACATAAACCACATAAAACACTCCCAGGGACAGTCATGTGTTGTTATTCATTCTACAGTATGTATATGGGGAAACTGCTATCCCTTTAATGACAACGCTGTACCACCTGAACATGTAATTCAAACAACTGTCTGTTCCTGAATGTCCCACTTGTTCTTTGTTAAAGTACTGTTGTTGTTAGTAATGTGTCATAGTTAAGAGCCACTGGCGGACAGACCTGTCTGTTAGTCTTGTTAGGAATGGCTTTGTGGTATTTGGCCAAAAAACCTGTAAGAACACAGTGACAAGACTTACTTATTGACACTGGAGATAAGCTAGGTTTTCAATCAGAGATTGAATTAGAGAGAACTGGTCTGTTTAATCCATCTTCTAAACCCAACCGTTTGGGTTGCCATTTTATTTCTGATGTGTTTCTCAACGATAGAATGCAACCTGTACTCTTATCTTTTCCAAATGTAGAGGCAAGTAAGTGGCAGATGACGACCGTTTGTGTTTTATCCCCTCTGTGAGACACCAGTCAAATGGGTTCTCTCAAACGTTTCAGAAGATTGAGCAAGCTAACTACAAAATCATATATAAAAATCAAATGTATACCTAAAAGGCTGAAGGTCTATTTTGATTTATGTTTGTGTTTGGATCTACATAATGTCATTAGAAATAAATGTGAAGACTCTATGCATATTCTCTTTGCCTCTTAGCTGGACCGGCTTACACCTTTGATTAGTCAATAATATGAAATTAGGATATATTGTTTACAGCTGTCCTTATGGTAATCCGTAGGGGCAACCATGGCCATATGCAGCATTGAGGTCACCGAGGTCCCGACCTCTGTGATTTTTTAGACCATGAATAACTTTACTTATGTTCCGCAAAGATAATACAATGGCCGCAAAGAATATTGACTCAAGATCGCCTCTGTCATCTCCCAGTAGCATGTGTTGCTAATGTGTTGCTGATGGGCGGATTTACATTGCAGCAAACAGCATTCTACCACATTTGCTAGGTTATTTTTTTTTCACTAAATAATTTTTAATTGACCTTTGTTGTAGCCTAGAGGCAATTGAGGCATTTGGGAAGACCAGAAAGAGGACAGAAAAACAGTAGATGACACAGGCTGCAATGCACAGAGTGATAATGATGTTGAAGGCAGAGAGATAAGTGGATGTGTGAGAGAATGAGCATGTTATGGAAAACAGAGACGCACAGAAAAGGCAGGATCACTTTCTGGACCTCTGTATTCCAAAAAGTCTGCGTATGGCCTTCCTCACTGTACTGTATTATCGGTGCACTCCAATGATTTTGGCTTTGTTCTAACTAAGAAGTGAGCCATCTTGTGGCCACATATTGTATTGCAGGAGATTGAGCCGTCGGGGGCTCTTGCTGCGGGACCTGGGAGGGTAATAGGAGCAGCAACCCCAGCTAGTGGCCGCTGTCATGTATTGCATTTTCTATTTCCCCATTCTACATAATAGTCATACCCCACGCCCAGCAGACACTCATAATTCACTGCACTGCACAGCTTGCACTCCAGTAGGTACAACAAAAAAAAGATGTTCATTTAATGAGAAATTCTGAGCAGCGGGAAAAAGATTGATAATTTTTATTTATTACACAGCTTCCAGGAAGGAGATTCACAAAGTCGCAGAGCCAGCGCAGCCCATGGTGTCCTCCCCTAAAAGCTTTGCAGTGGTTTCTCCCAAGCCTCAGTCCCCAGGTGAGTGCATGCAGATCAGGTGTGTATGTTTGCGTGTGTGTGTGTGTGTGTGTGTTTCCAAAGTGGCACGAGACGCAGCCTTAAAACGCCGCCTCTTTGTCTCCTTTTTAACGACTTTCAGGGGAACAACCCTCTGCCTCCCTTTGTCTCTCGGTGTCTCTCGCTCTTGCGCCTGAATTTTTACGAGCCTGCCGTCGTCATAGCGACCAGGCTAGCCGTAGCGCCGCTGGGTGGGATTGCCACCTCACCTCATAAGTTACTTCTTTTCTCAGAGGGCAGAACAGAATGTTCTGACACTTGTTTAGGACTCAAACGTTTGCATATGCACTATACGCACATCAACAGTATACAGTAGATATTAAGCCATGAAGGATATATCTCTTTTAATGACTATTAGTGTTTTAATTGGGCCTTTCTAAGCCCCCGTGAATAACTGCAATAACTGCATATTGTGCAATGCAAGGAAATGTACTGGCACACAGTGACACAGTTTATGAATGAGAAAGATTGTCACTATGGTAGCAGACGCTACTCTCTGCCTTTTTCGTAGTCACTACAGATATGTATACAGTATACACTGTATATATACTGTATAGTAGGCTTAGTCAGTCCTAGTCAGCAGATCAGCCCTCCTCTCAGGTTGAAGGCAGGCAATCCTACGCTTAAACTTCACTACGCACACTACAGTATATGAACCAATCATATGAACCAATCACATAACCAATCATGTGGGTGGGCCTATTTTTAGATACGGCATTGCCAAATTCCCTCCCTCACATGAGTCAGTGTGTGTGTGAACTGTCCTCCTCCTCTCTCTCGCTGTAGCTCGTGGGCGGCCTGGAGTGGCTCGCGGGGCCCCGGAGTCGGAGCGCGCTGTGCTCCAGAGGCTGAGAGAGCGCTGTGAGGAGCAGGCCAGGCATGTCCAGTGCCTCCAGGCCCTGCTAAAGAAGGCCTCCCTGGGCCTGGAGGTGTTCTCCATCACCACCCAGCACTTTTGCCAGAAGGTGGGCTAGCTGTCTGCCTGTCTGCCTGTCTGCCTG
>JAOEHI010029046.1:0-25072 GCA_025447815.1 Percopsis transmontana | reverse complement strand
CAGACAGGATACACTAGGGAGAGGGAGAATTACAGACACGACAGGAAAACAGGGAGCGCTGCCCGCTCATGACAGGGTGCAAGTGTTAATACACTCTAGCTACTGTCACAATATCTCAGGACTGTAATTACTAACATAACTTACATAGGAAGTACTTACTGACGCGAATGCTAGCAAACTGTTTATATTCATCTAATGAAGACACACATTAGTATTATGTGTGTTTCCCAAAATCTAAAAGTTGATTTATTTTATATAAATTTCCCATTAGTAAATCTATTGGTGACTTGTGTGAAAACATTTTTAAAAGGATTGGGTTGAAAAAAGTGAACCTATCCTTTTGAGTATATTTTCTTTAAAATTATATATAACAATATGTAATACCATGATGTAAATCCCATAGAACTAGCATTCTATTGGTTTGACAAGAATAACAATATGTGTTTTTGTAAACGTAGCTTATACTTTCTAAAATGTATATTGTGCCTTCCTCAGAAACCAGTGGCCACCTACTTTTTAAACAATCCAGTAGACATTGCTCCTCCCTATGAAGGCCGCGCAGAACTGTCTGTTGACCTTAACAGACAAGAGGCTACTCTTCTCTTAAAGAAGGTGACAATGCAGGACAGCCGGAATTTCCAGTGTAGCGTCACCATCCCCAATGACGATGAAGGGACAACAGCTGCCTCAACCAATGTTCTGGTCCTGGGTAAGCACTAAGCACAGCCTCAACCTCTTCCACAGAATTTGTTGAAATTGCATTTAATTAATTTCTTGCCTGAATAATAAGTGTAACATTGGTACAGCACTCTCACACCGTTCTCTTATAACATTAAATTAGTATATTATAATGATAGCATCTTTATTTATATATATCTGACTTGTTTCATTTCAGTGCCCCCCTCTAAGCCTGTCTGTAGGATGCAAGGCAAGGCTGAGTACTGGCAAAACATCAGCCTCAGCTGCCAGTCCGAGGAGGGCTCCCCTATTCCAAGCTATGCCTGGCAGAGCTACAGTACCCAAAGCATACCCAGACCACTCCCACCCAGGACAACCGAGAGTATGTATTCTATTCAACAACATATCTTCCATGTAGGGGTTGGTAATGTGGGATTCCTTCGCTCCAAGTAATTTAGATGGATACATTTGTAAGCATATTTTATTACCCACTGCTCAGTCACACAACATTAGTTCCAACACTTATTGCGGCCTCTGCTAAGATCTCTTTTGAGCCTTGTTTTTGTGTTGTAGAGGATGGAGTTATATCTCTGTTCAACATTTCAATTGAGACGTCGGGATTCTTTGTCTGCACCTCATCAAATCGAATTGGATCAGCCAGCTGCAACTTTACCCTTAGCGTGATGCCCCGTGAGTATCATTCCTATTGTCTGTGGTGTTAAGGGGGACAGAATAGGTGGATACTTTAGTAATGACTTACTAGACCTTGACTGTCAATATGCAAACCATCATAATCTTTTCCCAACAGGAACAAAACTTCCTTCTTTCACCCTATAGATTCAATTATAAACCGGCACACTGCTCGGTGTGTTGGCCTATCACTGTTTTATAAAGTATCTCGTATGGACGTGCATGTGTATGGATGGTTGTATGTCAGGGTATATGTCACACACAGCATAAATAAATAAATAATAACACATTGCCAATCGTATATTTGCATGTACAATAATTTAACTCTGAATACCTATCTAAATGTGTTTGTAATAATCACTTTTCTCGTTCTTCCTTAGCCAACATGAACCTTGGGGCCACTGCAGGCATTATTGTGGGAGTCTTAGGAGGTATCGTAATCCTGGGGATTCTCATATACTGTTGCTGTAGAAAGAAGAACAAAAATGACACGTATGTCTATGGCTTAATCTTTAATGCATTCTATCATCCTTTCTTTCTTTTTCCTTCTTTTTATTACGTATCTTGAGTAGGCCTAATTAAATATCTCTCTGCCTTTCAGATCTCAGGAAGTAGTGGAATTCCATGATAAACCCACAGAGTATAGGGATGAAGAGTCAAACAACATTCAGCATCAAAGCAATGGCAATAGACTAACAGCCAACAGTGAAAAATATGAGGATGACAAACATAGTTATGACAGTAGGGAGCCGGATGAAGTCAAAGGCAAACAAGGTGATCTCTATGGAGGAAGTCGCGAGCATCTTGAGAATAAACGAGATGGCTACGGTGGAAGTCGCGACCGTCTTAACGACCACGTTGATGACCGACGCGATCGCTATGGTGGAAGTCGCGACCGCCTAGACGACCGAGGCGATCGCTATGGTGGAAGTCGCGACCGTCTTAACGACCACGTTGATGACCAACGCGATCGCTATGGTGGAAGTCACGACCGCCTAGACGACCGAGGCGATCGCTACGGTGGAAGTCGCGACCGTCTTGACGACCACGTTGATGACCGACGCGATCGCTACGGTGGAAGTCGCGATCGCCTTGACGACAGAAGAGATCGCTATGGTGGAAGTAGCGACCGCCTGGACGACCAACGTGATCGTTACGGTGGAAGTCGTGACCGCCTTGACATCTAGCGCATGGAGGTCGAGAAAATGATGTCCCTTAAGATGACTACAGAAAACTCCAAGATTTTTTTTGCTATAGCCTATTATGTTTGCTATAGCCTATTATGTAAAACAGTTGTGTTAATATTTCGCAGTTTCTATTGAGGTGTTAAATAGGTTTACAAATCACTTTTTCAAATGTCTGAAAAACGCAACAAAACTAAAATAAATCTGAAGTAGGAGAAAACTAAACTAAACTCTGGAGACAGATCAGAATTTGATCTAATTCAGTCCAGTCCAGTCCATTAAACACTTTAGTACAGTGTTTAAGCACAATTTTACATAATCTGTCTTTAAATGTAAAATGCATATATTTTTGCCTAATAAAAGTTGGGCATTGCTTTTTTTACAACCTACAACTTCAGGAGATCATTTACAGGCACCAAAGTGCACAACCTAGGGAAGAGCAATAACTCCCATCCTGTTGGCCTAGCCTGCACCAAAAGGTTTAAGTAGCCTAGTAACAATAATAATAATAGCCTAGGTCTCAAAAGTAGGTAATGACAATTAATAGGTATAAGTAATAAGTATTGTCAAGAACCCAAATATACAATTATATTTTAAAACTCCTATTTATAATTGCCTATTATATTTAATTCGCCAATCCTTCCTTTGTCGCCAGTCGGAGTCAAAGTTACAACTCTTTCTCTGACGTTGGAATGGAGCAATAATAAAAAATCAACGTTAAATACCGGTTTTGAAATTAGGATTTTCGATGAATTGTCCGATGTTCAGGTAGCTTTATTTTGGCAATGTCTGTTCTCTTTCTCCTTGGAACCATTGTCATTCCAGCATCTTTGATATAGGCTAAACTATATCAGCATGTATGGGGCTTTTGTTATTTCCCCACTTGTTTGGCAAGATTGTTAATGGTTGTCATATTGTTTGTTTCTGTGTTTTGTTTTTTTAGGAAATAATATTCAATTAACTTGAAGTTTTTACTGTGATTTAATTTTTTAATTTTTTAAAGTTTATTAGATTAATGAAATGATACGGATCAACCAATAAAAAAAATCAACAAAAACTGACGTTTTAAGTCTTATAATTTGGTCTATAAGACTCAGGAATCTGTCTGACCCAGCACATTAAGCTGCCCCCTCTCGACAGACACGTCCACCTTTAGAAGGTAATGTCACCTGTTAAAACTTTTAGATTGAAAAGATTGTCAATATTGCAGTATTTCTGATTGTACTACAAAAATGTTGCGAGGTGAATTTACGTTAATGTTAAAAAGTTAGCATGTTATAAAGTGTTATCATAGTTAAAACAGAAACATATTTCTGTCGTTACTCACCCATTGTTGAAGTGGTACAATCCCGTTAGTCGCAGTCTGGTTACCCTGCCCCGTTTCTTAAGCAGTCGGCGGACCATGAATCGAAGCCGTCAACGAGAATGATCAACATGTGGATTTATTACATGGGCTTGTAAAACGTAGTGTAAAATGAACCTATATCTGTTGTCTATATTATTGGCTACATCAGGTAAGTTTACTCAGATTAAACTGTATACCTACTCGTTTTGCCCTGTTTGTATTTTATGTTATTAAAATCAGGTTTAACCTATAGTGGGTAAAGTGATAATGAAGCTTCTGTTAAATTACTGCTATCACTTTTTAGACTTAAAATGTGAAGAGTATTTGATCTTATTTCATGTTGCTAATGAGTCAGCCTGACGGAATGCAATAGGGAAAAGTTGAAGGCAGGATATGTGACAGCGTTAGGAAGGAAAACACCGAACGATTTCAAAAACCGGGCGTCCTGAAGTTTTAATAAGAATTATTTTCAGCGTTGTTTGTCGAGATGAGTAGCTTGCTCAATGTGTGCTTGTGTATAGATCATTGTGTCAACGTTGGAAAATGTTCTCTTTATATTATTATACACCTGCTGCCCGACTTCAGCCATAGGCATTTAGATAGGCTATAGATAAAAAGAAAGAAAACATCTAAAAAACTGCTACATAAATATCAACTATAAAGCAAGTGGAACTAGTAAAAGAAAGGGTAAATAGTTTCGGTGTTGTTCCACCTTATCTACAGTGCCTCATCGTTAGCTCATGGATGCATCATGATGTAACGGTTCTGTTTAAATCTCTAACAGTTAATTGGTTGACCACACCCATCTGGACTAGACGACATAATCTTATTGGTTAGGAGTCTCTTACCTCCTCCCCGTGAGGCCTTTTATCAAAGCCCTGGGCTGGCCCATGAACAAAATAACAAAGGGGGGAAAAGCTAACCCGTGGGAGGAATTTAAGGGCCCCCAATCCCCCCTGCCATCTCCATATATCTCTGAGGTCTTGGCAAATACATTATGCCCCACACTCCCTTCATTTCATCACCACTTCTCCCAATAGTTTTACTATTAGCTAGAGTTTACACCTATGTTCTACACATAAGACAAGTGAAGACAATTGAGAGAACGTATGTCATTTTACAGAATTAGAGTTCCAAAGGTGTCACTGAATTGAAATGAATGAATAAAAGATGCCTAGAATTAATGGTTCTGTAGCTCCTAAGTACAGAGGTGGTGAGCATTTCCTCTCTTCTGGGAAGGATGTTTAGAGTGGGTTCCTGCCCCACCCCAGAACTAACACAACTAGTAGGAACACAAACCATAGCCTCTCGCTTCTCCCTTTTATGATGACAACCCCCACCTCTCCGCAGAGACCCCCAGCCCCCCTACACACAGCGGAATGTAACCTTTGTGACCCGGCTGTTACTAAGCAAGAGAAGCCCCCATTTATGTTCTTGGCGTTGCTCCTGTTTTTATATTACGAAATTAACTGTTGTTTTGCATGTAATCTCCCACACATGACATAAATACAAAGATTATTACATGAACACTCATACATACTGTACATCAGATAGGTACAGCTGGTTCTCTGTGACCAAAATGCCACTTAACATACGATTAATCCTAATTTATCTCTCAGATCTCCTTTTGTCGTCAAAATAAATTACCTAAAAGAAAAGAAAATGAGCGTAGTGTATACAAGGTGGTCTTTGATACAGCATGAAGTTATCTGGTTTCCACGATTGTTCCCATAGACCGGTTTGTGTCTGCGAGTACAATCGTCCATGTCTTAACGTGAATAGGAAAGAGCAAGAGTGAAAACTGTGCACTGTATAGTAGGTCACTAGGTGCTTGCCAATGCTGATAGGCTGTACTCGTATCTCACTGCATATGCAACATTTGCATATCCCTGTGAATAATCAAATTATATGTTCCGAAACCATGTGCAACAGGGGCAGATTTATAGATATTTTGTTCATTTGTCCCTTTAGCGCTGTAGGGTTAGGATGTTCTGGTCTATGTTATGTCCACAATAATTAAGAAATATCTATCCAAAGTGCTTTATAGTGAGTTATTACAAGTATTAAGGAGCAGTTAGGCATCTTGCTCAAGGATGCATACAGGTAGGCCGGGCACATTGACGATTAAAACCCGCAACTTCTCAGTTGAGAATCAGCCACCCAAACCACTAACTCATTAACCTATTTGCAATTCAAATACTAAATGTTATGATGCATAATAACTTGGCTAGCTGTGATGTTTGCTAATGTCAATGTTCTAATAGAATGCACTTACGGTACTTGTGAGGACCGGTGTATGGCTAATTCAGCTATCGACAAATGTACTTATTATAAGTCCCTCATAAACACAAATGTAACATCATTTTATGCAATTGTCTAGTGACTTATTATCGTGCCCATAATGTTTTTACTGTGTATGTGTGTGTGTGTGTGTCAGTGTGCGTGTGTGGTGCTGTGGAGGTCATCGTGCGGGAGAAGCAAAGACACGCCATGCTTTTCCAGTCGGTGGTCCTGCCGTGCCAGTACCACACAGCCTCCTCCCATGCCCCCGTGGTACAGTGGTGGTTCAAGTCCTACTGTCGCGACCGCACGCAAGACTCCTTCGCCAGCAGTGTGGCGGTGCAGGCCTCGGACCTGGGCGCCAAGTCCCACCTGGAGTGCTCCGACAGCAGCCGCACCGTTCATATCGTGGCCTCTCGACAGGGACCTTCCATCACGGTTTCTGAGCACTACAAGGGCAGAGACATTACCATCATAAACAGTAATTCTTCCTTATTCAAATTGTTGGAGTGACGCTGTTAAAAGCTCTGATTGGTTATCCAAGACATCTGTAAGCCATGGAGTCGTTCCCACCGGTGTCTTCGGGATTACTGGTGACCACTGCTCTGTGTGAGCCATAAACCCTAAGTAGGAATTAGGGCTGTTTGTGCTGTGGGCTTCCTGTTCCCTAAATAGTCCTCCATTGTCTTTGTCTCACAATAGTGGGGGCACTGTTCACACACCGTCCTATTTTGTTATTCACGCCTATTCACATCTGCACTCCCCAGTGCCGTCACATGGAGCTCCTTATCAAGACAAAACACACTGTGGCTTTGCAGTGCAACACACACTCATTTAACAATGCCTCCTGCTATGGTTAAATACACTGGGGCTAAAGCATACGCTATATATTCATATATACTGTATGTAAAAAAGACAGCAGTGCTGAGGGCAGTCGAAAATAATAAATTTGACATGCAGTAATTTATCAACCTGATATAATCCTTAACATATTATTAAAGTAGTGTTCCCAGACAGCAATTATTAATCTGTAGACCAAATCTCCTTTTGAATTCTGTGCTAGAATTACATAAAATAGTTATAGAAATAGTTTAGTATTTTCTGTTAACCTAATGTGGTAATACAATATTTTGTATTTTGTTACAATGAGAGACATGGCTATAGCGCAACCATCATGTTTACAAATGAAGAATATACAGCTGAACAGTGCAGGTTGTATAATTGTAAGATGTGTCAGACGGCAGGATGAGACCGCCCAGGCGGCTGGACATGCCGAGTGACCGCCTGTACCTCGCTTCCTGTCCCTGTGCAGATGCTGACCTGCGGTTCGGGGAGCTTCGCTGGGGGGACAGCGGCGTGTACTTCTGTCACGTCACCATTGCTGATGACCTGGAGGGGAAGAATGAGGACCATGTTGAGTTACTTGTGCTTGGTAAGCCCACACTGCAGCTCTCCCAAAGCTACCAAAACAATTAAGACGAATGCCAAAGAACTGATTTGCAACATTATTTCGTTTTTTTTACATGAAAATGCCTGGACTGGATATGTATTGCAGCTACATCCACTTACTTACCAAATATGCAATGTATCGAAACACTGAACATAATCTCTAATTCTCTGGTGCCATCTGCGATTCATGGGATCCGAGAAGCAGTCCAGGGGTTCCATGTTCAGTCACTGAACTGCGTCTCTGTGTGTCTGTGTGTGTTTATTGTTGGGGATTGTTTGCTGTTGATTGATGATGTATACAGCTCAAGTTGTGGGCGAGCGTATGCTTGCTTCCGCGCTGAGCAGACAGCAGCGCTCCCGAAGAGTGTTTGATTATACACATTTGCGAGTAGCTAAGCAATGTGGCGCTCACGAGGCTTGAAAACATCACAAGACTAAATGCACGTGATCTGGAGCACCACTGAGTTTTCAGGTGTCAGGTCATTGTTTCTGTAACGTCCTCAGCATTAATCTGTGATTGTCCCTTTATAAGGAGCGCAAGGCCTTGGCTGGGCTGTAGTCGTCGGAAGTGCAAGCCACTCCTTAAGAGGTTACCGTGGCAACAACTTCTTTTCTGAGGAGTCTAAAGCACATGAAGTGTCACTGGTGTGGACACATTAAGATGCAAAATAGACCGAACTGAAGTTGACCTTTACCGTAAACAAACGTACACAATCGCCCAAAATTTACAAGTTAAAGTAATTTACTGTAAATTTAACTAATGTAATCTTGTCTTCTAATCTCATTACAATCAGATGACTGGAGAAAGAGGCCAGGGATACACCTAAAGAATATTAAGATTGGCTGGATTAGCCCGGCCATACTGCAAGTAAAATGAGATTTAAGGTAGTGAGAAGAACACATTTATAAATGGCACTCCAAAAGCCTAAAGGGCTGTTCAGATTAAACGAGCAAATGAGGGCGCAGAACCCTAAATCCCATTCATGTGTATTGGTGCCGCCGCGGTACGAGATTCGTGATCGGATGCGGAGGAGGAGCACAGCACAGGGCAGCGCCCCCTCAGTTGTTTTCTGAATACTACGAAATGTATGACCTAACTTCCCGCTTCTATAAAGATGTAAGGAGGAAGCAAACTGCCGTTCAAATGGCATTACCTGGTATGTTTAATTAATGTTGTGGAGATAAAGATATAGTATAACCTGCTGCCTGGACTATATGGCGCTCTTCGTTTTCAAAACTGCCCATTGCAAATGATTCATTATCGGATTCGGTTATCTCCTAGCAAAACAATAGTGCTAGCCAGATGGACTCCGCCCCTTCTGCGGGCTCCTAAGAGTCACAAAAGTTTTGAAATGAGATTTGCACTCGATTTGCACAGCGTTTTGTGCATTTAATCCTAAAACGGCCCTTAAAACTGTACCATGGTTTTATTAACTAAACTGACAAATAGTGCCTCTCTCCTAATTCTACCCTTTTTATTTGTTGTATTCCTTTGTTGTGCGTGTTTTCTTGTAGTATATCTCTCTTCAATGCTCTGTTCCACCTCTCACTTCTCTAAGTGAAGTAAAGTTTCTCATCTTTCAGGTTGCGAGGAGTTTTTCAGCTTCTTGGTATGTGGGTGAATGTGCCAGGCAGTGTTTAGAAAAGACGAATTGTGTGTGTTCTTTTTATCAGAAGGGAATGGTATGGTATTTCTCTCCATGGTAACTGCCTACTCAGCATAGAGTGGAGCCTATTTGACAGTGGGTGTTTAGTCTACTGTAGTCACGTGTATTAGACAGTGAGCAGGCTTAACTATAATAATGGTCCCTGGAGACCTCACACAAACTGAAATTATATGTGAGAATACCTATAGTTACCTAGACACAAGCTACATATTTATATCTGTCCACTGCCAAAACACCAGTTGCAGGCCAATTAAAGACCAATGGACCCTTTTTAGACATGTCATACTATAAACATAGCAGTAGCTAATAAAATGAATTAGGAGTATGTTTGCTTTAGGTGTTCTGATGAGCAGACATTGACAACATTGATTCGTTGTCAGTGCTTTTTAATCAAAACATCTAAATCAAATAATTATTAACTTTTATTATTTTGCACATCTGTAAAAAGGGTCCATTGTTACATATTTCTTCCCATGTTCGACCCTTTTTTAATTTGACTGTTAACCTCACTTGAATGTTTTTTATACATTTTCCTGTTCATCTCTCATAATGCACACAAAAGAAGCATTGTTTCGATGATCATAAGACATGAAAGACCCTTTTTTGATTAACACAAATGGTAAATCCCAGAATCCTCCAGTGTCCCACTTTCCCAAGCTCCCTTTGTGCCAACATTCTCATATACACCCTAGCTAATGTGCTGCTAGTTTCTGTGTGTGTGTGTGTTTGTGTGTGTGTGTGTGTGTGTGTCTACAGCTCTGCGAGTATGCGTTCATGTGTGTAAATGTTCCAAGAGTACACCTGTTTTGTCTACACATCCCAGAACTACAGCACCTAGGGCGCTGCTAACATTAGCTTCAAAGTGAAATGATGACCCATTCCTTGTGAGACTTTATTCAGATTCATAGTTTAATATTTTCTATGTGACATTATACTTTAGAGACATTAAAATGGCTCTGTGTGTAAAAACTCCTTTCTTTTCTAGTGAATTCGGCTCAAGTGAGAGACATCTAGCATTATAGCATGTAACCGCACATCCTCCAATTTGAGTGTCTTTCTGAAATGTACACTGTTAAACTGTTTCCTCATGCAGGCTTACATTAATGCTGATTTATTTGGCATCCCGTTATGGTCAAACGTTGATGATGACTCTTTCCTCATTCTATTTATTAGCCTTTCTGACTTGAAATTTACTTGCTTCTTTTACTCTTTCCTTTTTGCTTTCCTGCTTCCTCTGCCAACCCTCATCTCTACTGTCCCTCTTTCTGCAGGTAGGACAGGTGAGCGGGACGATCTCCTACCTGGGTTTGATGTGGGGATTATGCCAGGTATTTCACCTCACCTTTCTCTTTTTCTCTCTCTCTATCTCTTTCTTTCTCTCGCTGGCTTCCTTTAGCTTAGCTAATGCCACTTGTCCAATCAAAATTCTTTACTACTAACCTCTAAACACTTTGTTCTCATTGTGCAATTTAGATAAATATCTATGCTACTTTTATGTCTCTCTTTAAGATGTTAAAATAGTAATTTCCTGTTTGATGAGGACCTCTGAGAGAGATTTGATTGGACTGTTATTTGCCACCCGGAAGTGTGTCATTTGGTTCTGGATGCTTATCAGATGTGTCACTAGATAGGAAAGTCTGCCAGAGATTCCATATATTGGGTTATGGACACATTACTGGTTATGTGTGTTATATTGAAGGTTCTTTATTTGAATTAAAGCCCTCCTGGGCTACTGTTAACCTTATTGTTGAATGGAAGTAAAGCTTGCCTAATCTAGGCTTAGGCGATATTGAAATGTTATCGTTGCCAGATAAACTAAAAACTACAGGATGCAATACCCAGAATGCAACCTGTAGTATGAATTACCAAGAGGTGTTTTTGTCGCCCAGTCCAGTAGATGGCGATGTGAGCTGCAGGACAGTAATGGTAGATGGCATTACCGGCTAAAGTAAAAATATTTTAACTTTTTGGCTTGAATTTCTGTTAAATAACTCCCTCACACAAGGATAAAATATGGGCGATCTGGACAACAAGAAGCTAATCATTTTTAATTACATAAAGTAATATACAAAATTATTTTATTTAATATATTTTATTCAATTCTTTGTTAACAATACGACATCACCATAGCAACATATCGTCATGCGTGTTTCGTTTTGCAGTCCTACCATTCTGTTGGACTGTTCGTTTGTTTTTACCGTGCCGTCCAGAAGGTGTTGCCCGTCTGCTATCTACCGTCTGCAGGAATCCATAACCCCTTTTACACAGCATAAAAAGACGGGAATATTGCGGCTTTAGTCCGCCATGCCGTGCTGTGTCATTGTTTGTCCGCCTCTGTGCCAGCAGCGGAGGTGGTCACAGAGCCGGAACGATGTCTGTGTAAAAGGGACAGCCGGAATGGCGGAACAGTGGTGTGACGTTTTGATGAAGCTTGTCACCAGAGTCATGTATCCACAAGCAATGTATTATTTCATAAATGAAGGTTATATTATAGCACATGTGGCATGAATATATAAAACGATCATGTTCATTCATTACTCAGTGCGTCATTTCACCTCAAGGACATAGACACACATAGGCTATTCCACAAGCCGGTTATTCTCAACGAGCGATGCTGAGGTAACCTATCAACACAACATAGCAACACAATCCACGAGACTGCAGATAGACCTTTCCAACGCAACATCACGCTTTTTGATTCTCTGCCCCTGGTTCCGGAATGCCGTTTTGCTATGTAAAAGGGACACACTGGGGCAGCAATATGCCGCCTCTGTTTGGTTCAGTATAAACAAGCGAATGCGGCATAATTGTGGGATCTCTGTAATATCGTCCTGTTACCAGGGGCAGTGAGGACAATTATCGTGGCCTAGCAATATCGTCTGTCACAATAATATATAGTTAGTAAATAATAGCCCAAGCCTAATATATACAAATAATATAGTTATTAGACCTACATAAAATAAATGCTAGCAGCAATAGTGCAAGAAAATGGAATATTCACCAGTGCAAGAAAATGGAACATTTGTTTTTCTTTAAAGCTATCATTAATTAACATATATTCACCTGGTTTGACCAGAATATGCCCACAAAAACTCACTGTTGCTAAAAATTAGTTTAATAGAGGGCAACTTACTGTGTTTGTAATGCCTGTAAAAATCCACTGATGGCTAACGGTAGCAATGATTTTGTCTTATTTCACTGTACAAAGCGTATCTGTTGAAGGTGGTACTGAGAGTGTAGTTACTTATCTGTGTGTGTGTGTGTGTGTTTTCCAGAGTGGGTGTTCGTGGGGTCTGTGGTCCTAGGCAGCATCTTGTTCCTGTTACTGGCGGGCATCTGCTGGTGCCAGTGCTGCCCGCACTCCTGCTGCTGCTACCTCCGCTGTTGCTGCTGCCCCGACACCTGCTGCTGCCCACAGCACTGTGAGTAACACACCTCCGCTTCAGTCAGGCTAGCTGTACAAGCACCCTAATCACTGAATGTTAGCCTAAAAACAACAACCAGCACTAGGTCTCACTTAGCCATGTGCCCCTTTGCAGTGTATGAGGCGGGTAAGCTGGCAAAGCGTGGCCAGGCACCCCAGGTTTGTACCCCTGTGTACCCCTACTACATTCCAGGGGTCCCTACTGTGGTCCCTCTTGCCCCTTCATCCATCCATGTGGACCCAAAGGTTGCCTCTATCCCCTCAGTGGAAAATAACCTGGCTGGAGGTAAGCGTGATCTGAAACCACCCCAGCGTTGTTGATGTATAATTCTTTTCATCCACAATGTGGTGACTAACACTCATTTCATTGTCTGAAATTTTGTCTCTAACCTGAATAGAATCTAACTGTGAAATAAACGTCGACAGCATGCAGTGTTTTGTGTGTTTGTATTAAAAGTGGGTGTCTGTCGGTGTAGGGACGGTTTTGCTGAATAAATTAGCATGTTTATTATCTTGAAGTGGCTGTAATTAACAAGCGTGTGTCTTTGCATGTTCATGTTGCTATAAGTGCATGTGTGTGCGTGTGTGTGTATGCGCACGTGCCTGTCCACAGTGCGCAGTGGGTACCGACTCCAGGCCAATCAAGGCCAAGACTCAGTGAAAGTTCTGTACTACGTAGAGACGGAGCTGGCTCAGTTCCCCTCTGCCAAGGTGGCTACACTCCAACGTAAGCCTGTTCAGTATAGGCATGTTTCTGTAATCTGTAGGAGGGTGTTTGAGATTATTTGTGTGTGCGCTTAGCCTAAGTATCGCAACGTGAGTACATTAACCAGTGTAAATCCATTTTAACCTCACCCTCTGCTGTCATAAGTTAAAATACTAACTGTAAATACATAATGTGTATTTGTGTGTGAGTAATGTGTTGATTTTGCTCACTTCTATACTGTTCATTAATAACAATTGTCAATCTGGTGGAACTATATATAAAGCCAATTCTTCCGAACTGGAACTTTGCAGACGGGATGCCAACATATATTAGTATGTACTGTGTTGTGACGTAGCACAGAATATAAAACAGCCAAATGCTCACAATAATATACAAATCACCTCAAATAAGAAACTCAGGTATCTATATAACGTATAGCAAGCTGGCAAAATCTATCTACTGTAATTTGTTTAATTTATTTTGAGGGTAAGTACACTGTATTACACTGTAGGAGCAAGTGTTATACAGTGATAAGCAAGCAGTATAGTAAAAACATTTTTCACATGGTCACGTCTCTGTATTTCCCAACAGCCAGTAGCCTATCAGAGCTGAGCTCTCTTCATGAAGGAGGGAATACGGATTTCAGGCAGACCTATCAAACAATCCAGATGAAAGCACTCCCCCCGATAGCAGATGTGGACGAGCAGTCAGTGCTCAGAGCAGCTCCCTCTACCCGGGGTCGCAGGCACAGACAGGACAGAGGCCACCACTCAGATGATGAGCTAGACTGCAGGTATGGTTTTAGTCATGGCATGTATTTAGGTAATCCACAGGCTATGGTGGTATGGTATTACTCAGGATCCCTTTTAACATTCACAGCCTTCTCTATATTGTTTTCCTTAATACATTTCCACTGTATAGTAACTGTCTCTATATGAGCCTAATCTGTGTGCTGTGGCCCTAGGTGGAACCCACGCTCTGAGCACCTGAAGAGGAAGACATTGAGCACCAGAGGGCGCACCGGCTCTCTGGACGAGCTGGAGGAATTTGCGCGCTCGTATGGCCCCTGCGCCCGCCGAGGTGAGCCCCGTCACGACCGGGACTACCGACATGGCAGTCCGCCACGACGTGCCTATGGGGATGAGGATGATGAGGGCTGGTACCGTTGCAGCCCCTCCCCTTTGCCACATAAGCGGAGGGACACCTGGGACAGCGACCGGCCCTCACAACCATCCCGCCACCGGGGCGGCCAGGTTTACGACAATGCCTTCCTTACTAGCGTGCTAGAGGGCAAGGCGAGGGGGCGAGGAGGGGACCGAGGCACCGGGAGGGTGGACGACGACAGTGACACGCCCTCCAAGGGAAGTTCCAGGGGTAAAGGTAGCGACTACTATAGCCGGTCGCCTAGCAACCGGCCAGAAGATGAAGACCCTTTGCCGCCGTATTCAGAACGAGAAGCAGAGCGCTACCGCAGGTCTGACCAGAACACAGAGCGGTACCGCACTGTAGAACCGCCAAGCACACAACGGTACAGGACTACCGCCACGGCCATGAGGCCCTTTTCTTACACCCGCCCTCCCCAGGACATGTCCCACACCTTACAGGGGAGCGTAGAGGAACAGGACAGGAACCGGAACATGGTGAGTTACTTGTGATAAGGATAAAGGGCCTTGCTCCACTTTAGGAGAAGAACCCATACAGACAATACAAAGGCATGTAAATAAAGAATAACTTTTGGCAATTTTGTAATATGGACAGGGTGTTATTTGAATTTTGGGTCATTCATATAAATCAGTATACTGATTTATGATGTTTATTGAATAATCATAGTTTAGATTCTTTTGAATACGAATGCTGATACAAAAGCCTTTTATTCAAGTTGACAATAACTTACACTATACCGTATAAACGTGAATAATGTCCCCAAGCATCTAATCATTCGCTACACATACATACACCTAATTTCATTACACACACACATATATATATATATATTATATATATTATATATATATATACATATACTAAAAATCTACTCACTAAAATGTACTCACTACTAATGGAGCATGAGCTGTGCGATATCTGATGGCTCAGGGACCAGGCAAGACTAATAGAGCATGAGCAGCATGATTTGAAGATTTCTAACATGCGCGTCTCGGTGTATTTCCTTAACAGAGCACTGCACTGAGCAGAGACTCTCTTGTAGTGTGAGACACAACAGAGAGAGAGTCCAAGCCTCGGCCCACACCGCACTGCCACTCACTTAAAGCATCCTCTTGCAGTGCAGGAGAGACTAGCTGGTGTACCAGCGACTAAATAAAAGTCAGAATCATCTCAGTGAACTACATGGACTAACATCAGTTGTCAGGGGAAACCTGTGAGGAATGACAATGGCGCTGCCAGTTACAGTGTTACTACAGGAGAATTTGTGGTGGGGTTTAAAAAATCACACATGCGTGTGCATTGTATTTCAGCAATTGTTCACACATGTAGCCTACAAGGGATTTGTAAGTGTGTGTGTGTGTTTGTACTGTATGCGCTGTGGGGTGTGTAAAAACGTATGACCTATGGAAATGTGTTTAGAACCTACCAAGACAATTTTAGGATATTTGTATTTCTGCATCATGCCATTTATTGTTTCAGACGAAGCAGGAAAGGTAGAACACTTATATTACAAATTGCTTCTTTTTTTTATACCTGAATACTGCATCTCAGGTTTACCGTTTGTGTGTGTGACTGACTGATGTGACAAATACCGTACTGTACTGTAACTGCATTTTTGTCTTATTTGCACTGTTAAACTACCCAAGCTGTCGTCTGCGCTAGACAATGGGCTTTGAGACTGTGCCATAGCATATATTTGCATCACATTTGTTTTGACATCAAGTTTTGATATAAAACACTGATTGTGAATTGTTATGTGTGGTCACTTCATCTGATAAGGTGTGTGATAATTGATGTGAACCCTGGCCAAAAACTGTGTTTCATATCAGCACTTATCAGAAACATGCTACTAAATACACAGTACAGCAACCTGCACAACAACCTGCACAATAAATGTTCACGTGTATCTTTACAATGTAATAACTACATAATTTGAGGAGGAAAGAGGCCTAATAGTACAGGTCAACTTCAAAATATTTTATGTTTGACAGAACATTTTGTTGTTATTTAGAGTAAATCCAAACAGAGGACATGGGAATTTATTCTGTATATATACACACTATATTAAATGGGAACGGGAGACAATGAGTGAGGCATCCTTCCTGACATCACAATATCAGGAAGGATGTTAGAAACTGGAATGTTACTGTATGATGCCTATTCAGTAACAGATGGGAGGCTAGATAATTACACTGATGCAGCATTTTCACCAAGATGTCAAGTACATTTCATTGAATCAGGTGGTGTAAGCCTACTTGTGTTGAGCTGAGGCATGCCTGTTTTGTATAACACTTAAAACAGTGAAGGCCGTATGGGGCTGTGGGTTCAATAGATGCCATGCACACTTCTGAGAATGAACTTGTAATTGAGTCTGCCAGAGTGAATAATTGTAGGCCACCATAAGCAACCAATCTAAATCCTCTTACCTTTGTTGCTGTTGTCGTTTGCAACACTCAATTAACATTTGAATTCTTGAGGCCCCAGTTTTTAGGGCAACAGAAGTTATTTTCCCACGGCTGAGGGAGCAAACTGCCATAAGACATTAGTCCAGTCATAGCCAAGATCAGATCATTTGTAATATTCACAAATGTAATGCTATTTACCTTGACATTTTACACCTTACCCAAATCTGACCGCAACTCAACCGGATTTGTTACATTCTCTCACCAGTTGTTAGGTATATATTCTCGGTCGAATCAATATGTTTAAGAATTAAATATTATTATAGAGGCATAATAGTCTACGGGAGATTGTGATGCCACTAAGTAAATTTGGGTTCTGTTTTCGTCAATAAAGCGGGACGGAGCGCTTCCTGCTCTTCGCATTCTACTTTGCACCTGTTACAAGGCGGGCGGGGTCAATGATGTCACCTGAAGCTGGGGGATGGGGATCGTGTTTGCCTAGCGTCTCACTCTCTACGTGAGAAAGTTCTCCAACAGGTTGGAAATACTGGTCCTTCCACATCAAGAGTAGCCTAATTTACAGTGCTTGATTATTATGGTGTGATAAAATACACTATCGTCCCAAGTGTCGCTAACTTTTGAAAGTTTTCGTCTCGATGTTCACGTTTTTATAAAAGGAAGGATAGGCACGGTGACGATGGGAAATTTGATATTGGCAGCGATTCTCCTAGGCTACCTGCCAGCAGGTAAGGTATTTAATGTCTGCACTATACACAGTATTACTATACTATGTTGAAATGTATGTACCCGACAATAAAGGATTTTACAACGAGAGGCCTTCAAGACACTTGAAACATGAACTATCGAACTATCGAAAGTAGCATGTCTTTAAGTTAATGATCGATAGGTGTAAACAGGACAAGGCCGAGCCGCAGTCACGTGACTAACCAGAGAACCGCAATAATTAAAAACGCATATTAGGGGTTTCCAATAAAATAACCCTTTCATAGCAAATAATGAATGCCATAATGACAACCTAAGCATGTCGTCTGGTCTTACAATAGCAACACGTTCTGTAATCGTGAGCTCATGAGCTTATAAGCTAAAGATGCGTTCCAAAATACTGGAGGACGTAAGTGTATTGATGTTATTAACACATTATTTCACACACATTATCATTATGTCTCACCCAATCCCGTTTTAGAGCTGTTCTCGATACAGGTCATTGTTCCAGAGACGGAAAGAAGTACAACTTTGTTTGCTTCTGTGATTCTACGCTGTGACTACTCCACATCAGCTAACCCTTCAGAGGTTCTGGTCAAGTGGGTGTACAAATCCTTCTGCAAAGACCCTGTGCTGGATTACTACTCCACGGGTGAGACCAGAAAGTATTTGAATATAATGGTACAAACATGATATGAAGGTGGAACTACAGAGGCATTTCATTCACTAAAACAGTGTTAATCTTCTACATTTATTTTATAACATTTAAGCAAAAAGGTTCTAGTTTTTTCCCCCCCACATTTTGCAATTAATGGTTAAATGCATCATGTTCACATTCTTCCCCTCTTTCCCTCCATCTCTGTAGGCTATCAGGCGGCTCTTCAGCTGGGCCAGGATCCAACCAATGATTGCCCAGATAGCCAACGTACAATACGCACAGTGATTCAGAAAAGGGGCCTTAATGAGCCTACTCTGGCCTCTGAGTATCAAGAGCGCAGGATCACCATTCGAAACAGTGAGCCAAATGACCAGTCTCAGCACTAGATGCTGTATATTATGTCACAATGCTTTAATGTTTACCACAATGTCAATTGAACATAAATAACTGCCGTTTTGTGTGTGTGCCATCAGAGGCCGACCTGGTGATTACGGAGGTCATGTGGTGGGATAACGGTGTATATTTCTGCACTATTGACGCCCCTGGTGACACGTCAGGAGACTCGGATCGTGAAGTGAAACTCGTCGTTTACCGTATGTTAAAGGAGAATTCCGGACAGTTTTTGACCTGACCCTCATCTTCCCCATCTCTCCCAACTGTGCAATGGAGCAAAATTGAATCAAACAATGCATAGCTCTGTCGATCTCCACTGTCAAGGCTGTATAGATTAAGTCTGTTAACGGTAACGCTGTAAAAATATCCCATGATGTGGTAGTATTTTCTTGTTTTCGATGAATAGATTCCGCTGTAATTTGCCCCCTCGTTTGTCGCTGCACATGTGGGTGTGGTCGACGTCTCCACAGTTCACTGTAAGGCGCACGTGTGTGTGTGTGTGTGTGTGTGTATATATATATAGTGACTGCTTAGCCTCTTGATTCTCCACCAGATTGGCTGACTGTCCTGCTCATCATCATGGGCGCGGTGCTGCTCCTAATGTTGTTCTGCATCTGCTGCTGCCAGTGCTGCCCTCACAAGTGCTGCTGCTACGTCCGCTGCCCCTGCTGCCCGAAGACGTGCTGCTGCCCGGAGAAAGGTGTCGTGCACTCTCAAACCCCTCCTCGAGCGCTCTTGCCATCGAAACAAGCAACCTGCACACCGGGGCTTTTCAAACCTTTTTAAGCCAAGTAGTTGGTAGTTAGCGCCCCCCTCCCGCCCCTTCCTACACCACATCAAGTAAAACAAACCCTCATGAGCAATTGAAAAATAACGCATGGATGTTTTATAACGCCAGATGGAAAAATGAAAATGTCCAATCTGCCCACAGTGGTGATGCAACACAGGATGTTGAAGGAGGCCGGGAAGGCGATGGCTCCATGGATGCACGGCCAGCCCATTTACGCTCCCGTTTACTCCGATGGCTCCATGCAGGGCCAGCCCCTTCTCTATTCCGGTGAGTCACACAGCGACACAACAGTGTCCTTTTCCAGAAGCCTGTTTGTCTCGGCAGACTGAACCACAACTGTCGTTCCCGTCCCATCTTGCTCCCAGGCTCCTTTTCAGACCAGCCGTCCAAGCAGAACTTTGCCATGGCTCCCATGGCCCTACAGCAGCAGCCCCCTCCGCCGCACCACGGTTTCTATGGAAACGGCCCTATGCACGGCAGCGTGCACGGACACAACCAGATGCTGGACTTCCTGGAGAACCAGGTGAGGGGGATGGACGCAGGGGCACCTCCCGTCCCCCCACACAACGCTCAGTATATGCCCCAAATGCAGCCCCAAATGCAGCCCCCTCCCCAGCGCCAACGCACCCCCCAGGCAGTTCCCTACACACCCGGCCCCCCCAGCATGTTGTCCGCCCTGGACGAGATTGGGGTGAGGGGCACGGAGCGGAGGGTGATAACCCTGCCTCCCATTGTCCAGCGCGCGCCCAGCTTCTCCCTCCGCAGGGGCCCCGGAGGAGGAGGAGGGGAGGAGGGAGCCCGGGGCGGCCCCAGACCGTCCAGGCAGTCCAGCGGGAGTTCCAATCGCACCGGTGCTGGCGGTGGGGGCGGAGGAGGAGGCCGTCACCGCGACGACCGCGGATACAGAGCTTCGTCTCTGCCCCGGCGCGGCATCTTGCGCGGCAACAGCGACGACTCCGACTGGGAGAGCCGTCGGAGGGGAGACGTGCATGGGGGGGGGGCGAGGGACGACAGGGGCCGCTCGGCCGGGAGGAGACAGGGCGGGTCCAAGCCCAGGTCCTACAGTCGCGACGACCTGAAGGAGGAGCTGCGTCGCTCTGCTGCCAGGAGGGACGCCAGCTACTCACCCCCCCTGCACCGGCGAGGCTCCTGGAGCTCTGATGAAGACGATAGCTGGAGGGGCAAAGGAGGTAAAGGGAAGGACTGGCCAGAGAAACCCCCCAGCTACTCCTCCATCGAGAACCAGCCGGGACGCCACAGTGGCAGAAGGAACTACGATCGCCTTTCTGTAAGATCCACAAACTATTAACAAAGTATTCAATTTGTTTTTCACACCCATTTTGCTTGCTATCACTTGTCCTATTTCTCTTTTTCTATCTGACTATTCTTTTAAAGGTAATCCTTTACCAACTCTTTACCAACTCAACTTACTTTTTTCCCTTCACTTTCTCTTTTAGGATAGGAGCTCCCGTAGTGCCACCAGCGTAGTGATCTGAAGGCTTTCTATGTTTTTATCCACTTGATGGTTGTTTCCAGAAAGGGAAAATATGCAGACATACAGTAGGTACCTTGATATGTTTATCGGGTCATAGTATAAAGTTGGGAAGTTTGATTTAAGTGCTCAACAGTCTAATGTCTGTGTTTTGTATGCTATGTCTCCTGAAGGTAATTGCGTTGAAAAATAATGCATTTAGTTAGGACATGGAAATGGTACTAAATATACACATAATAGCATATGATAACTTTTTAATTGCATTTAATTGCTGATCTGTATTGTGATAAAACATCCCAAGCCTCGGTGATTTACTAATGCAAGTGTCTGTGTACTGAGACTAGACTAGTGGGGGAAAATACTGGCACACGCTAGATACAGTTATTGCTATAATACACATTGCTCTCTGCCTTGCTGCCATTGACAAAGCAATGCCTCAAGTGCTTAATTTCTCAACTATAGCTGGGAATAAGATGGCTTTCAAAAACTGAGCGCAATTCTGTCTTTTGACAATATGCCAAAAGTTATAGCAAATCCACATGTTCCGGTTGTTTGTTTTTTTGTTTGTTTGTTTTTTCCCATTAAAATACCAAATACGCTCAATAGTTTGTTTTTACCTGGTGGTGGATGTATTTATATGATGTAAGTTTTGTATTTGCATGGTCAAACTCTTGATGTTGTGTGTGGCCTTTTGTGCTCAGTACTACATTTTTTTTTTCTCCACATTGCTAAAGGGGCCAGATATCAATAATGATGGTCTGTGTATATATATTTTTTTACATTACTCTAATTGTATGTACAGTACTGTGTAATATTGTTGTTGTTGTTGTTTTCTTAAAAACATTTTTAAACATAATAGCACTGGAAAGCAATTTTACCTTTACAAAGTGGAAACTAACACCCCTAAGCCATGGCCTAAAGGCTAGGGAGTCTGGCTTTTGACGGGAAGGTCAACGATTCGGCAGGAAAAAAAATTGGGCGGTGTAAGTGAATTAGCAGTGCTTTCACCTCCACATCCATGGCTGAAGTGCCCTTAAGCAAGGCACTGAGCCCCGCTCACTGCTCAGTGGGCGCGGTACAGCTGCTGCCCACTGCTGCCCACTGCTCCCTGCCAGCGTGTGTATATTCACTGTGTGTGGTATGTGTGTGTGTGTTCACTTGGCAGGTGATGGGTTGAATGCAGAGACCCACTTTTGTATTCACCTCATTGTCTATGAAAACTGTTGGTGTTTTGTTTTGTAAGAGCAAAAATGCCAATAAAAATTGCATTATGTACATTTTCAATAAAGTGTTTTCAGTACAACTATTTGTACTGTGATGTGTTTTTTACCGCAGTATTACAGGAGAACATGGAAGACTAGGGCTAGCTGCAGAAGATGTGTAGCGTGTTGGGGTCTACACATTTTGGTATATGTCTTAAATGTTGGAACGGACATGTTGGGGGGAGGGGGGGAATGAAGCCAGAAATGACCATATCTGGATGAGAGGGTGGTGCCTGGGGGGGAGGAGCGCAAGGAATTGATTGACGTGACGAGGGAGACGAGTGGAAGACTGCCTTCGGTCTGTTTTCCAGTCGTACATGGAAGAGGCACTCAGGGACATCTACTCTGCCCCACCCGAGAGGAGCACGTGTCCCATGGATCTTCCACCATCAGAGGGGAGAACGGTGGTTCTCAAAGGTGGTCCAGTTCAAACCCGTTCCCTGGTCTCCCCACCACCATTCAGGCCGCTGAGACCTGTTCCAGCAGGTCTTCCGCATCTACGGGCTCCCGGAGGATATCGTCTCCGACCGTGGCTCCCAATTCACGTCTCGCCTTTGGAAGGCTTTCATGGCCTGCCTGGGAGTCACAGGCAGCCTCCCATCCGGGTATCACCCATTGGCAGGCGGAACGGACCATCCAGGAACTCGGGAGGTTCCTACGGAGCTAATGTAACGACAGAACAACGGAGTGGGCACGGTTTCTTCCCTGGGCGGAGTACGCCCAGAACACCCTATACGCCACTCCTCCACAGGTCTGTCCCCCTTTCAGGTGGTCTTCAGCCGTCAGCCTCCACTGAACCCCTGGTCGGGATCAACAAGTGACGTTCCAGCAGTGGAGGAGAGGTTCCGGAATGCGGAGGCCGCTTGGGCCGCCACCTGCACAAGCCCGTTCGCCAGAGGGTAACAGGCTTGTAAGTTGGTGCCTCGGTATGTGGGCCCAGATCTCTCCTACCTTCCAGGTCCTCTGGTGCAGCCTGGCCCCTCCATGACACCTCCTCCTCCACTAGATGGCCCAGATGGTCCCACGTATGCAGTGAGGAGGGTCCTGGAATCCAGATGTCGGGGAGTCAGCTGCAGTACCCGGTGGACTGGGAGGGGTACGGTATGGCCCCGAGGAACGCAGCTGGGTACGGGGCAAGGACATCCTAGCCAAGGACCCGGACCAGCCTGATCCTCATCCTCGGGGTCGGCCCTCACAACGGCGAGCAGCCTGGAGGGGGAAGGTACTGTAACATCCGGACACGTTCCCCCTTGCAGGTCGGACTCGTCAGTGTTCTAAACCAGCGGGCGGCCACACGTCTAACGCACCTCTGCTGCGCACCGGTCTCCAATCATCACTCCACGCTCACCTGGGGCTTTCTAAGCGGGGAGCTTCTCACAGGGCTTTGTCTGTGATTGGTGTTATTGCTACGGGAACCTTTTTGTCTGTAAAAAGTATTAAAACGACGATCTTCAGCTTCAGCACTCAGCATCGCTCCGTCACAGTTGACAAGTATAAACATGGGTTGATTATTACAGGGATAACTTTGAATTCACACCAATTTTGTATAAAAATATAAAAACACACGATCTCCAGCATGTGTACATACTTGAAGGAGGGAGAATACGTATTATCACACATAACGGTTCATATATTTTGTCAAGTATTACATTTAAACACATCTTCCTTTGTGTGTCTGTGTGAGGTCACCGGGGGATGTGACCAGTCAAGACACACTTTCCCAAGTAAATGGTAAAGTGTGTCTAAACTTTTGACTGGTGCTGTGTATGTATATATAGCCATGTGTATGATTGCAGGACCCTAGTACAGATGGAAATCATATGAGGTATCATATTTTGGGAGTCATACGCCACTGGGTTGTAGCACGGGTTGTAGGCTATTTAAACAAGTGGACACTAAGAGCCGGCTGGCATATAATAAGAGCTCAATCTATTTATAAAAATATTAATTAAGACACGAATAACCAAAAGATTTAAATGAATAG
Source organism: Percopsis transmontana (assembly GCA_025447815.1). Taxonomy (NCBI): domain Eukaryota; kingdom Metazoa; phylum Chordata; class Actinopteri; order Percopsiformes; family Percopsidae; genus Percopsis; species Percopsis transmontana. Next base: position 781 of record JAOEHI010029046.1, on the reverse strand, counting down.
AATTAACTAATTTAAAAAACATGAAAATATATAAATATAGGCCTAAATGCTCAAGGGCACACACATTCGTTCTGACTACCTCACCCAACGGTTGCGTTAGACTATCTTGTTGTCAGGATCGTAAAGATTCCGTCATAATCTCTATATATAATAATATATATATATATATATAATATCACCCGTCTTTTTAACCTTTTTTTTTTGCGGTGGCGAACAGTGACACCCGACACTGCGCCTTCAGTGTCAAGTAACACAAAGGTTGCCGTTTGCGCTCAGAACCGGTGCGCAGTATACAAATTAACGGTAGCCTACATAATACAGTAAATATGATCTACATATTTGCATGATCTCTATAGGCCTATTGTTACTGTACTAACACTGTAATAGGTTCATAAAAACATTCGTACCAGGCCTAGGTTGCCACAAACACGCAGATTAAACTTGCCTCTAAATCCAACACATTTCAGTCTGAAGTCAAATGACAAACAATACGTTGGGCTACATTAAGTTGGACGTGCGCACATTGCTTGATTTGTCAGGACCATACTGTCAGGACTCTGTGACCGCAGAGGGCGCTGTTGCACATTTAAACCATAGACTAAACGCTGATTGTTATTGCTTCTTATGGGGAACGAAGCAATAACGGAAAGCGTTTAATTCATAAACTGCCATAGGCTGATAAAAAAACGATTGTTTCTAAAACAAAAAAGTTGAAAATCTCCTATACTTTATTTATTTACTTTATTTATTTAAAGTATTAAGTAAGTAGGATATATATATA
>JAOEHI010029036.1:0-25075 GCA_025447815.1 Percopsis transmontana | reverse complement strand
CGCCTCCTGCGTCCCGGCAAAGCGCCATCGACTCCAATCCCTGCCCAGTGTCAATCCACTGCGAAGCCGCAAACTCGCACTTCTCTCGCTCTCTCATACATACACACATACACTCCCTCTCTCACTTCGCCGCAGCCACTACAACGCCTCAGTTGAAGGAGAGCATTGCGCCGAGTCACATCAGCGTTCAACACACACAGCTTCCTGCGGAATCCTACGGCGCAGCGGCTTTTTTAACTGCATACTAAAGTGCACACTCGCTTGGGATGGGAGGCGCTCCTGCGAGCACGCCGGATCTCAGAGCGCTCGGAGCGGCATAGTTGCCGAAGAAGGTCCCGCTGATCGGAGAATGTCGCTAGGAATCTGCTGCTATTTCTTTCGCCTCACCTTGTAAACTATATTTTACCTCTACCGCGGGATTTACACAGGACCGAGTCTGTGACAACCCTTTGGATTGGGATATCGCATCCAGGCGTTGCTTTTTTCGGCGTGTCTTTCTAATTTTGGGGAGTAAAGGAGTTGGGGACGTGGACGTGCCTGTATCCGCAGTGTCAATGCGACTGCGGCTGTGAAGTGATATCTGCATAGATTACAGGTAAGAAGGAGCGTGCATGGCGTAGTAGCAAGACTATATTTTAGTTGTTTTGGCTTCGTTTCCAACAGTTATTGGAGGCGGATGCCACTGCGCCATGCAGCCAGGTGACAGGAGGCGTGTTGCACCTGTTCTACCGTGGCTCTGCACCAGACCCGCTGCACTTTGCCTGGGGATTTTTACGAAAAGAGTCAGTCGTTTTCTGCACCGCATCCGGATGCTGGACAGCAATGTCGACTATTTTTTATGACCAGTAATTTCTGTCGATTTCGTGCGATACGAAGTTGGTCGTCCTCGCCCTTCGCGCCTCGTAACGATTTGCCCTTCGTAGCGTACTCTCTGAGTGGATGAATTGTAGGCGTTACTGTATGCTAACGTATCCTCGCGTAGGACTCCGGAGGTAAAATAATTATCCAACATAGGCTACAGCGGCGGAATTAAGCAGTAATTTTGAGGGAAAACGTTCACATCCACGTAGGCGACCACCCAACCCTATGCGGTGCAATACAAACCGTAGCCTATACTCTGTCATTTAGCCACACTGTTTGCTGTCAAATGGAAATTACCACAACAAACAGACATTTCCTAGATGTGTAGGCTAATTCATACATTTATAAAATTTTAAACATAAACTTTACTTAAACTTGATTCTGATCTTGTAAAATTAAGAGTAATCTTAAAGGCACCCTCCTCTCCTACACAGTTCATGATGGATGGGATGGGTGCTCTGTTCTGCTGGCCGCGTTGCCAGCCTCCTCTAGCTTCTAAACTTGACGGAGGACGCCTACTGTAGAAAGCTTCTTTATGCCTAATAAAGTTTTGTGGTAGCTACAATACTTTTGCCTCATAGTAGGCTACATTAAACAAAAATGTTTCTTTGACAATTTAGGATTTAAGAATTACCTATGTATTTTTCCCCATTTGTGTCCTATCACAGATGTTTTTCATAAATGTTTGCGGTAACATTAGGCCAACTAGAATATAAATCCTAGTTGTATTGACAATCTATGCAATCATTGTCAAATTGAACAAATTCACAAACTGGTTGCAAAACTGAACAATTTAGTCAGATTCTTGAATTGCTGGGACCTCTGACTTTCTCTTAACCAGTACACTTTAGGCTTAGTTGCCTGGCAAATAATAATGGGAGGGGATTTCTATCAATATTTCCCTTGTGACGGTAATGTCTCTTGATGGAGCTGTAGTGCAGAGAGAGTCTGCAAAATAAATTTAGCATCACTTGGCCGGAGGTGACGGGCAGTTCTGTTCAGTTAGAACCAATATTTATGTTATATTGCATTTAGTGTACAGTGTGTGTGATCCACTTCCCCTCCACATAAACCCCCCTATTCATACTGCGGTGGTCGCTTTGCCAGTTGGGTTATCTGATCTAACACCCCCTGCCCCGGTGCACAGCTGCTTTGGCCGATGCTGAACGCAGCGCCGTGGTGCGGCAGTCGCACGGTGCGTCCGTGGGTCTCGCTTCCTCTATTCTCCAACCCCCCCCCCCCCCCCCCTTCCCCCCTCCCCCCCATCCACCTGCCCTCCAGCCTCAATGTGCCGCTTCACCCCCGCCACCATAGTTAATGTACACCATTGTGTTTGGCGTCAGGCGGGCTCATCTTAAGAGCCTGCTGATACGCGCTGGTGTACACAGTGAGTAGTGTGTTGATAGGTTTCTCCAGTTGAAAGGAATGCTTGTGTCTAGTGCTGGAGGGTGGGTAAGGGAGGAGGTTATATGCTGAGGAGCCATAAGGGGCAGTATAGCGACGTTATAAGCCGTCAGCGGACAATATATAGACGGTACTTCCCATACGTTACTAGTCTTTGTTAGACTATTTATTTAAAGTGTTGGATTAACATACGTAAGTGTGTATGTGTGTGTGTGTGTGTGTTAAAGGGATGTTTGGGAAAAGTGAAGGTGCTGGCACGTGGGCTTACGCGGAAACTGTGTGTGTGTTTGTGTCCTTGTGCTTTTCTATCTGTATGTCTGAGTATGTGTCCTCACATTCTTGTGTGTGTGTGTGTGTGTGTGTGTGTTCTCCTGCTGTCCCTGTCTCGAAGGGATAAACATTTAGTCCCAGGAAAATCTATGTGCCGTGTCAAAGCTGAATGAATGGGATGCGGCATGGAGATTCTCTGTAGTGATAGAAAAGCCTGGAAGTGGTAGAGGCGTGCCTCGGTCAGTGGATGGGTGTGTTTTGTGTGTCGTGTAGAGGGAGTGATGTGTCTTTCGGCGGCTCTTCCCAGCTTGTATGTGGCCGGGGAGACGTGCCGTCATGTCGGGCTGAATAATGGGTCTGTAGATCGGACCTGAATGGAGCTTTCTTTTCTCTCTCTCTCTCTCTCTCTCTCTCTCTCTCTCTCTCTCTCTCTCTCTCTCTCTCTCTCTCACTCTCTGCAGCTTTCTTCACACACTTTTCTAGGCTGTGCGAGGACTACCAGACACCGGCTAGTGTCCAATTAGAACCCCCCCCCACTTCTCCTCTGCCGGCAAACAACAGAGAGAAGACGGCCAATTGTGTTTCCTCTCCCTGTCACCAACTGTTCCTCCCAGAATAATCTGTCTCCAGTATTTTTGGACAGTCGGACAGGAAACGCTTTAATGATGGCTCGGCTCGAGGCTTAATATAAAATTGGATTTTTTTTCTTTTTGAGGTGGTTTATTATTATTTTTTAATCTACCACCATTAAATGTGTTCTACACTTCAACTTTTTGTGGCATTATGGGAAAATTACCCCTGAGCTGTGAAACCCTATTTTCAGTTTCACTTCTCCTTGACCTTTGCATGCAAATTGCATCCCTTTTTGTTCTCTCTCGTCTTTTTACATTGTCGGAGGTTGTAAAGTCGGTTCTTAAAGCCAATAAGTTTTAGTGAGCACACTACAAGAAGGATCTGTGACTGACGGCTCAATGGTTTTGATCTAAATTCCAATATAAGGGGAGGATTCCACACCACAATAGGAGCGTAATTGCTTACAAGTTTGTAATTAACCCTTTAATATGAACGACAGGGCTGCATATTGATGTTTGCTAGAGCGATGACAGAAGATATGTGAAACGTGGATCTCCAGACAATGGGGCAGTGAATTGCGTGGGTGGAAATCAATATGCGTCTCTGTGTCCGAGTTAATGAAACCTTTGTTCTTCCACGAATCGGTTTACTCAGCATATGCTTGACTAGGGAAGCGTGTGTGTGTGTGTTTTTGCTTACATCCCCCTGCCCTTTTTTCCGTCTTGGCAACAAGTCCTATTAAGTTGTCATGTGCCATCATAACGGAGACCGATACGTGCACATGTTACACTATGTCAAAATATCCCCCCACTCTCATTTTCCCCCTCCTCCCTCACGTCCTTTCATCTTTCCCACAATCCTTTGCTCTCCCACCTTTTCCGCCTCCAGCTTTCTCCACCTCGCTCCCAAGCCACCTACCATAGCTTTATCTCTGTGCCACGCCGTAGCGTAATGCACCGTGCGGCTGGGGCTACGCAAGCTACTGCTCTGACTTTGGAATGACCCACTAGGAAACAAAGCGAGGCACGCAGGAGATGAGGCTCGTAGAAGCTTGAAATGGGAGTTATTAGTCTTCTTGAGAAGTTAAGGAGACGCGAGACGTGAATGTCTGGCACACCGCAGGGTATGTGTGCGTGCTCGTCTGTAAGGCCTGCCCACATAAGTCTTCTGTTTGTGCTTAATTTGGGAACAAGACTTGGATATAATGTACCAACAGCTCCCTTTGAAGCAGCGTCTGATGACACGCCATGGCTCATCGACTCCTGGTGTGTGCGTGTGCCAAGCCGAGCATGACGACCAATAAATTAGTTTTGTTTTATTCAGACGAATGAAATGATGCGAAAATTGCACTCTTACAGCCCCCCCCCCCCCACTCTCTCATTTACTTGCATAGCATCGCCTGAAGTCCACGACGATTATGCCCCTAATTCTCCTTTCATCCGGGCTGTCGCAAAGCCACATGGGCACGCATGCCTAAGTAAACCCACACGTGCACGCACACACACTTTGTATATCATGCAATTCCGCAGAGCTCTCAGTCCGTGTCGTAAGAGCCTCAGTCAAAACGCATCCGCCACGGTTTTATATAGGCTGTAATTCATCAAACAGGAAGTCCATTTTTCAGGCAGACGTCAGACTGTGGCCTTAGTTAATATCCAGACAGCCTGCATTATTTTTTTCTCTTTCCCGTATTGGTACTTCAGCTATAGTGGGGTGCAGTGTTGCGCATTAGACGCTTTGCTGTCAGGCCTCATTCGGGGCCAAATTACAGCTCCAATCGCAGTTAATCTCAGCCTGGGTCGCGGCATAAGCCATTCTGTGCCATAAATATACACCGATTTCCGTCAGTGTCCTTTTTCAGGTGTGATGGTTCTGAATGACTGGCGTAATTGTTACCTGTACTCCCCCGGCGACCATGCGGCTATCTTGGCGTGTTTGCTAAATGTATTTCTACTTGCATTGCCATATCAAGTGACTGGGTTCCAGCAGGTGTGAATGTGTCATGCGTCTGTGAAGGTAGCTAAAGACCATGCTTCAGCATGTCGGACCTGGACCTTGTGATTACTATATCGCGTTTTTCACCGTGCGGCTAACCAGGCGATTAAGAGAACTCTATCCCCACCACCCCCTCCTAAAGCCTCGCCGTTTCCCTCGCCGCCTGTCTCCCTCGCCCCCCACTTCCTCCCCAGTCTGGGAGTGTCAGAGGGGCATCAATATGCAGTGTTACCCCAGTAATTGTGACAGACTAGGCTCGGGATAGACCCCCGCTGTGCCAAAACCAAAACGGGGGTGTCGGAGGGGTAGGTAGGGTGAAATCCGCTTTCCTGCCCCCCCGACACACACACGTGTGTTTCCCCTTCACCCCTTTATCTTCTCCCCCCGAGGGTGTATCATACTCTAGCAGTATAATGTTAAGGATGTTATAGAGAGATTTAACAAGGCTTACATCGGGTATTTCCATGTTATTCGTCTGAAGCCAGCTTGACTTTTTATTTTCTCCTTTTTCTTGAATAGCCTACTTTTTTTTTTCGTTGATGGGATTTGGAATGGCTTGTGTTTGTGCAAATGTGGTGTTGCCTGATTTACTCTTCGCCAGGGCACCCGGCTCTCGCCAAGCGCTCTGTAGAAGTTTTTGCTGTCTTGGAATAGAACAAGCGTTTCGCTGGTGATTCTGGTTAAGCCTGGGAGTTTTCATCATTGCCGGGTATTGATTTTTCAATCTCTCTGATTAAGCCTGCCTGAAAAGGGGCGACGGCACTTGAATGTGAATTGTTTCAGAGTTCACTGCAGGACTTTCTTTGTTCCTCCTCTCTGTCTCGAATCTGACTTGCTTATTTGCTCGTAAAAAGCATGACATCATCTCTTTAAATCAGCCAGGACTGATTTTATATGAATGAATGTCAGTTTCACCGTTATCACTGATTGAGGTAATTAATTAATGATTCAGTCGCTTGCCTGTTGAGAGCCTTTCCATTTGTAGAGTTTTTATAATCTGGTGTCATGTCAGTTTGCTCACACTCGCTGGTAGTGAGTCACGTCAAACAGCACTGGTTGGTATTGACTTTACTTTACTAAGTGGTTAACCTAGTTAACTTGAAGGTGAAAATGATAAGATTGTAGCTTTAACTTCTGCTCGGATATAAGGTCTGTCTGATTCTGTCTCTACTTTTCATGTTTTGAGTCGTAACCCATGAAGATGGCACATACCATCCTCACGTGTCACCCTTGCAAACCAACCGTGTTCCTACGGCAACATGATTTGTCAGCCGAAAACCCTTTCCTTCACCCTTTTCTTGCTTTAATATTACTTAGGATGTGCTGAAAAGACAAGATAAGATGTTGTTGAGATGTTTTTTTCTCTCTTAAATCTACTCTCCTTTGGCATTTGGGTGTGTTCAGTACAGAACATTGACTGGCAGACGCACAAGGAGCTCTGGCAGGTTGGGTCTTGTGCCCGCGGGAGACTTGTCTGCATAAACAATTTAAGGGAGAGAGTGGGGAATATCTCAGCAGTGACTGCTTGGAGTGTGTGCAGTTCCCCAGATCTAGAGACTCTCACCCTCCTTGAGAGCTCTACGTCGCTGCTGGACGCTAGCGTTTCCCCTCTCAGGTGCCGGCTAGAAAGCTTGTCAGCTGTGTTAACGTCACCGGCTTTTGAGGGCGAGTGAGACGGGGGGGCGGGTCAGAGGGGTGTGTAGTAAGAAAGGGCAAGGAAATAAACATGTACTAGGGCACATGTTGGGCTCATAAGGACTCAAGGAGTCAAGTTGTTAAAATTACCAAGTTACAGTGGTATATTACTAGTTTAGTGTATTACTAGCTTAGTGTATTACTACCTTAGTGTATTACTAACGAGTTCTGAAACCTGCCCAGCGACTGCTACATTCGATTATCTCTGTTACTCACTCATGCCGTCTCTGTTTTGTGGGAAATGTTTCCATGTTTGGCCAAATGTAGTTATATTTTGTCCCCAGTGCTTGCCAGTCAAATAACTTTTACCATTTTAAACTTCACATGCTGCTGCTAGAGTGCAGTAATTTAACGCTACGATCTTGAGGCTTCTCAGTTTGTCTCATGGCGACACCTTGTAAGTAAGTACGTAAGTGGCAAGCGATCTCTTCAAAACAAAACAGCGGATGAGTACTGCACATGGGCCAATGTGGGCCACTTGCACTCAGCGCACGACGGTGAAACGGCTATTGCCGCTTTAAATGTAGACCACAGGAAATACAAATGCTAATCGGGCTCGGTCATAAATGGTAGCGATGCCACCTTGCCATAGCGGTCAGCGTGACGCCACTGCACACAAGGCCAATGTGACCGTAGCAGTTGCATGCATGTGTGCGACACCCTATACTGTCTGCCTCAGGAGCTAAAGTGTGTGTGTGTGTGTGTGTGTGTGTGTGTGTGTGTGTGAGCGAGAGTCACGGAGGATACGGGAGAGAGTGAGTGAGTGATACGGTAGACTCTAACAGAACGATGACAGCGGATTTATGAGTCTGCGAGTCATTTAATCACAGCCATCGTCCCACTGGTACTGTTCTACCCCAACCCCCCCCCCCTCCTCCTCCTCTCAGATCTTCCTATATGCCTCAGGCCATCAGAGCCAAAATACGATGCAGACATAAGGTGGAGATTTATAGACTGGCAGGCTAATCTGTACGTTATGCAAACCCTTACACTCGCATGTTCAGCGGCTTCTTCTGCCTTTGCGGCCCAGGTCTGAAATAGCGCTAGTTAGCAATCACATCTCTTGTTAATCTGTTGTTTATATTTTGTAGAAGCGTGTCTGTGTGCTTGTGCCTAAGACCTGTGGCTTGGGCCATAGGTCTTGTTCACAGCCTGACATTTCTAAGTACAATAATAATGACCTCTGCGTGGACTTGTCTGTTATTGATCCGCAGGTGAGTTTAAGGTCACCACCGCCACTGGTGTGTGTGTGTGTGTGTGTGTGTGTGTGTGTGCGCGTGTGTGTGTGTGTGTGTGGAGTCAAATGCTATTTACCTGATCCACTATATAAAACGCTCAGAAAACAAAACTATTTGTTTTCAACTGAAGTCACTGAGTACGTGTGTGTTTTTGTTTTGCTAGCTAGCTGTTACTGCCTCACATCTTCTCCCCAGAAGCTTCCTAGCGATAATTTCCTTAACTGTCAGATAGAGAGAGCGCTGCTGAGAGTGGTGGTGTTGTGATAATGTGTGACAGTTAGGCTACATTAGGCGAGTATTAGTAATTCTTTATCTGTGAAACCTTCTAAGACAAACAGGCGCAAAGAGCGAGGGGGGGGGGGGGGGGAGATAATTGATGGGAGTACAGAGAGAGTGTGGGTGGGAGTTGAGTTGGTGAGAGACCCCTGGGGAATGGGCTCATTTATTGCCGGGACTGGTGGCTCAGGGAGGGGGGCGCGCGGTCATTAACACACACTGGCTTGCTGCTGTTGATGGTGCTCTGTGGGTGTCTACCACCCTGGGCAGCTACTTGTATGTGGGGCGCAGTGTGGCTGCATATGTGCTCAACGACGCCTTAATGGACATCGTTTTGGAGCTATTTCCCTATTGCTACGTTCCTATCAATAGGATCTGCTGTCAAGCCTGTTGACGTTATCATAACAAAATCCCACTGGAGACTTGTCCTGTAATTATTGCTAATTATTAGCAATCATTGGCAATTACTACCTATTATAGCATTACGTTTTATATTATTTTAGCTGGATCCCCACTCTCCGAAGTGTAAAGAATGTTTTCCCCTTCTATGGAGGTGTTTGATGGAGAGATGATCTGGTAAGGGCGTGACCTTGTCTGGTTAATTTGGGGAAGCAAAGCCATGCCATTTGTTTCGTCGCTCCCATTTCTTTTACGCTAGCGTGACTGGACTTATTTTCCTTTTATAGCCGACACAGCCAACCAACGTTTTAACTTTCTCATTTATCATACTAGCTTTTATGCCATTTGTGCTGCCTCTATCTCTCTCTCTTTCTCACTCGGTAGGTAGAAGATCCAATATAGCACCCTGGTCTATTCCCTGCGCATGCTAGAAAATGGGCTCTCTCGGCAGGTGTGGGGAACCTTTGACACATGCTGTCAAATTCATTTTTCTTAGACCATTAGCGGCCGGGCTGCAGATCTCTCTGGGTGTCTGCGTCTTCGTTGGTGCTGCGCGTCCCGCATTATCCATCTGTCCCACATTTTCAGCAGTGATGCCTGTCTGTAGAGGCTTTTCCCCCTAAGGAGTAAGGAATGGTTTGCAAAGTGAGAGTCCAACGCCACCCCCCCTTGTCCCACCTTTGACCTTAAAGGCCACCTGGTCAGGGTCCAATGTAGGGTGTAACGGATGTAACAGCGTTGTTAACAATATGTCATCATCTAGTAGGACAGCTTGTTCACCGCAGACTTTAAAGAGCCTATAAAATGATGGCAAATAAGCATTTTAATTTGGGTTTTTAGCTACCGCCTGTCTTTGCCCCAGAAAGAATGTCTGCCCTCCTATACGTACCTTCTTGACAGTGTGTGTTGTCTGGGCAGGTTTTCTACTTTAGCAGTCAGCTGGGAATTACAGACCCAAATACATTGGCAAAGCGCAGCCCAGATGCTGGTCCACTGACCTCATTCCAGTTGCTCGTAGTAAGCCACTAGGCAACATCTTTAAGACCCCTCATCGTCTCTAGTGTGGATTATATTGACATGCTGTAATCCACGGGGGTCCGCCAGACTAAATCAACCTCTGCAGCACTGATGAGACCCACAGATGTGCACTGAACTTGAGTGTGTGTGTGGGGCTAGGATAGATTAATTTAACAGTTTATTCCAAATCCATGTTCTTTCTACTGAGCTCATCGTCGCAGTACACATGATGACGACACACACACACACGCGCACACACACACACACCCGTAATACACATCTTCTCACGCCGGCACGTATCAGACAGACTGACTAACGGGTACGCGGAGCGGGAGACGGAGGTAGAAATGAAAGCAGGTTTATTATAATCGCTCTAAAGCCATGTGATTATTAAGCCTTCACGTCTAAGAGTTAATCTCACAGGTCAAGTCTGCTTCAGATCTGTTTAGCAACGGAGAGACTGATAGAGGGAGAGAGCGATGGAGAGAAACCGGAAAATGTTAAGGACTGAGGGAAAAGTGGAAGTGATGGAGAGAGATAAATGCAGTAAAGGCGCGGCCCGGAGATCGATGGCTGATGCGCCTGATCTTGTTCGCAGCCAGTCTTGGCCAGAAAACCTGATTTTTGCCTGACAGCCGATTTCGAAAGCTTTTTTTTTTTTTTTTTTTTGGCACGTTGAGAGAGTGGTTTTTTTTGTTTGCCTGACGGCATGCAAGCTGGAGCCAGTTTCAAGAGCGCTGGCTCATCACTAAGGAGTACCTCCTTCTTTAGAGCAAAGATAATATTAGATTAGTTAATAACCTATTGCTGACAGTGAGGATCAGTTGGCGAACCGCAGCTTGTCTCACTCTCCCATTTATAGAGAATCCCATTTATAGAGAATTGAAAGTTGTTTGGGAAATAGTCACATTTGTTTGTTCAAGGTCATGACTGTTGAGGTTTGGCAGTGTTCCTCGGTCTTGTCACATTTGAGTGCTACAAGATGCACATTGTTTTCCATTGACTTTCCATTAAGCTAATCTCTTGGATCTGACTCATCAAATGTTGAGCTGACAGTTTCCCTTCATGCACCAACAGTGGACTAGACTTGTCTGGTCTGTCCTCGATCCCCAGAAAACCCTCCTAGGCTCAGAGTGGGAACCATCAGTCACTCTGAGTACTGTTTGTGTGAGCGTGAGTGCGTGTGTGTACGTGTCTGTCAGTGCGTCAGCTTATTTTCCTAGCTTGTTTTTCTAGCTTGTTTTTCTCTCTTCTGCATTTTGCCCCATCTTCTTTCTCTCCTTCAACCCTGTCGCACTTCTTTTTTTCCCCACTCTTGCACAACCAGACGCCCTCCCTCCCCCTGGGCGATGATTTCAGTGTCGCTCTCCAACCCCGTAACCTCCATCATGCAACCGCACAGAAGGGCTTTATTTTCAGTTGCCGGTATAAAGTGTGCTGCGGGCAGAATGAAGCGTTATGATCCCTGATTTATTACTTGCCTTAGTAGCAGTAACACAGCTGGGTATTGCTGAGAAGGGTACACAGAGAGGGACAGTCAGGGGAGGGTGGGGGGGTTAAGAAGGACATATGGAGATGGAGAGGCAGATATTCAGAGGGACGTCTCCGCCACTAGAAAGCCTTTACGGGTAAAAAAACGGGTTCACATTGCGTACGTGTGTGTTTTATCTTGTACAGTCAGTTCTGAATACTAGAAAGGCACGACATTATCCTTTATCCAGCTTCATGAATAAGAGAGCTAAACCATTTTAGCCTCTTAACCACACGCACGCACACACACACACACACACACACACACACACACACACACACACACTACACCAACTCCACCACCCTGTTTTTCTCAGCCCCACTCCTTCGCCACACACTGCAGCAAAACATGCAGTCAGTCAAGCTTCCAGCAAACTGCGACTAATAATTAATTTCAGTGTTGGAAGAAGGGGGGGGGGGCAGCAGAGATGAGATACGGGGGGAGGAAACGATCATTCATTCACATGAAAGGAGTCCAAGGAAGGAAGGAATGAAGGAGGAAGGACGGACGGCTAGAGAAAGAGGGGACGTGTGAAGACCAAAAGATGCTGCCGGTCGGCGGCCGAGGCCGATTTGTCCACACGTCCCTGCGTTCCTGGTTGCCTGTTAGCGCGGGGAATAGGGGAGTTGGGAGAGAGGAGAAATGAAAGAGGGAGAAAGCCGGAGGCTTTCTGTGAAAGATGCGGTCAGATACCGCCCAGTAACACCGTTTAAGGCCGTTGTCTGCTGTTTTTTTTGGACTCACTGCAAAATACCATTATATTCATACTTCTGGTTACTATGAGAGTGAGGGCAGTTTTATAAAAGAGGCTGATTTTGTAGCCTGGGTGCCCCCCAGTTTAGCAACTCTGTAGCAGCTGCTAAGTGTGCTAGCATTTCCAGCGAGATGCTATAAGTAAGCGGTTATCGCCAGCAGGTGGCTTAACGGGCTGGTAGCCTGGCTAGATCACATCCTCTGTGCTAACATGAAACACTGCAGGTCGCGTATCCCTCTTGACTCCTGGAGTCTGAGGGGAAATTAAAGCCACGCTCCGCTGACCCCATCACACCCGCTCAAAATTGTTCTTTAAACACGAGGCCAGGAATGTGATAATAAATAATTCCATTTCGAGTTAAATACAGTTAATAGGAGCTTCCCCTCTGCTGCACGGGGCCTCTAGGAGGACATATAAAGCTTTACTTGGGTTTGCGGATTAGCTAACCTTTTTCTGACTTTACACTTTAAATAATGTTTTGCTGGTGTCTAGAATTTATACTCATTTAATCTGAGCAATAACGTCAAACTCAGGAAGCCTTCTGTGCAGATAATGCAACCCAGATAATGTTATTGACGGCTTAATCATAGTCCTCAACATCATTATTTGATTCCCCTGTGTGATTGTGTCCCCTAATGCTCACTGATGACTTGTTTGTGTGTCTTTGCGGGGACACGGCCATCCTAATTAAATCCAGAGATTCATCGCGTTTCCCCTGTAATGGTTTCGCTCAGGTCCTCGGAAGCTCCGCCAACACTGGAAGAGAACCGGAGCCTCACCCAATAAAAGTGAGGCACTGGCGGCCAGTCGGCAGGGCTCTTTAGCCGCCGCCCTAATACCATCAGAGCCATTTGATCTAAACTGATGACAACACACCGCCGCTGTCGGCACCCGCCACACACAAGCCTGTGTATTTAAGCGTGAGTGACGAAACCAAGGACTGTCAGTGCTGTGTTCCCTCAAGGGGGGAGGGATAGAGGGAGAGGGAGGGAGGGAGAGAGAGAGAGAGAGAATATCATATTTTATACAAATATTGACACATACTAATGGCAGCCACTGTCTTAACTCCCACACGTTTCTCCACCACTAGCTTTCCCAAACACTTCCTCCTCCCAGAAGTGAAGCAAGCAGCCTGTAAACGATGGGTCGGGCGCTAACCCTTGTGCCTGGCGTCTCTCTCCTTTTTCTGCCACTTCAGTGGGATCCGAAGCCTGTCATAGTAATATCAACAGCCCTATAGTGGATTACGCCTCCTAACTCCGCACAAGGGAGGGTATCTGTTGACAGTAATCCATGCTGCTAAGCCATGTCTGGATGTAAACACCCAGGACCCTTCTCCTCCAGCCTCCGCCATCCCCTTCCGTCCCCGTATCCTTTCTCCTGAGAGAAAGAGAGAGAGGGGGAGAAAGGAAGAGAGAGAGACATGTCCGTGTTGGTGTCTCTCAGCTGGGCATAGTTTGGCAACTTGACCAGTGCATGTCTGTCCATTTGTGTATTACTTTTGAAGTGCCGAAACAAGGGCTTGTCAGCATGTAGCCTATATATGCATGGGTTTACACCTTGGTTTCACGTAATGCTTTGTACATGTGTGCGTGCTAGAGTGGTAATAATGAGGCGTGAAGCCTCCTGTGTTCTGTCCCAGGGTAATGATTTCGTGCAGCAGGCCGGATCACGCCAGGTGTGTTCTGAAAGCGGTGTTGTTTGGATTCTCTCCTTAGCTACAGCTTCGCGTGCGTGCAGCGATTGAGAGGAGATCGGTGTTTTTCCCCCGCCAGCGGTCAGACTGCATTCATTTTGTTGTCACGTAATTTGGATTTTGCCAATATTCAGGCAGGGGGTGTAATGTCTCGGTGCTGTTGCCAAGGTGTAAAGTAAGTGTGTGTGTGGGTGCCTGGGACACAGTATTTTTCCCCACCCATGGCATGGCGGTGACAGGGCTGTTATTGAACAGTGCCAGAAGTGAATGGGTGTGTGTGTGTGTGTGTGTGTGTGTGTGTGTGTGTGTGTGGCGTTTTGGTTTTCTTGTTCTTTGACATAAATAAAACTCCAAACTTGGATGTCTATGGGAAAGACATCCAAGATACAACAATGTCAACTCATGCTTAAAATGTTTAAGTTGGCTAAAAAATGGCTAAGTTCACTTATACATTTGTAAATGATCAATCCATTAAGAGAAGACACGCACTATAATAATCATATAGATGGAGTACTATAGACCTGGTGGTTGCCACAAAGGCTGAGCATGTTTAATGTATCTCCGCTGTTTTAACTGAAAAACACAATGTTTTAGAGCTTTTAGATAGTCTGTTCAGTTTTTTACTTGCGTCTCTTCGCATGCTTAGCCTGATCCCACTCCTACTCAGTTGCATGCGAGTGTGTTGCGTGTGTGGTATTGTTGTTATTTGCACTTGTATTCACCATTTGACAGATTAGCCTTGATAAGGGCGTAAATATCAGCTATATTCTATGAAAGTAAAGGATTATTCCATAATTACCCTACTTGTAACCGACTAGTAATCTCTTAATCCCATTTTTTCGTCATTTTCTGTATGGAATGTTGTTTTTTGATCTGTTTTTTTACTGTGTATGAGATGTTAAGCTTCTATTTAACCAGGACTTTGACAGTTCCTTCATATCCATTTCATTTCCTCGACTATAAAGGCTTTCCACTCCTCCGGATTCCCCTTCAAACTATTGGGAGGGAGGTATTATTTGGATGGGGGCTGACTTTTTTGGTATGTCCGCTACAATTGTCATGTCAGCCCTCGACTCTCCATTATGCGTCCTTTGCCAAAACAAAATGGCTACTGACATACCCATGATAGTGTTGTCTCTGAAATTAGCCTTGCAGTGTCTGAACTCGAAGATCTGCAAGACTTCTGTGAAATAGGCCGATCTGGAGCAGTTGAGTGTTGGGGTTGTTTATGTGGCGTCTGAAGATTTAAGTGGTTACCCAGGCTGATTTCTATCTGTAGACGTGACACAGTCTGTCTGTGATAGGCAGGCTAACACTTAGCCTTTAGCCTAGCTGGGATGGAAGATTATGATGGAAGATGTGCGGATAAATATCTGATGTGTAACCTTGACAATTCCCCATCACCAACAGTGAACCGCTTGACACCTGCAAAAGTACCAGTCCATATTTTCCTGTTTACTGTAGTTTGTGTCTTTCTGCCTCTATTTCCTCTCTCGTTTATCATGTTGTTTTGTCACTGCTTGTCACCCTTGTTTGACTGGCAAACAAGATAATGCTCTTAAATGGTGAAGGCCTGCTGTTAGAGATGTAAATGTAATTTGCCTCTCTGCCTTTCAAGGAGAGGTTTGCTATCAAATGATTCCTTCTGCCTGTCCGCAGCTTGGAAGGGAACAGAAAATGGAATGAAAATCAGAGATATCCCTGTTCTTTCCTGCAGCGATAAGAGCTTAAGCACGTTTGTTTTTAGACGAACAAGCACAGCAAAGCAGTTCCCGCTGTAGCACACTGTGGCAACAAATGCATTTTCAGTAACACCGGTGTGTGTGATTTATGTGTCATCTGGACATATCTGGAAATTGGTGATTAAACTAGTTACAGGATTAATGAAAAATATATTGCCATAATATAGTCGGTTAACAAAATACTACTGCAATTTACAATTAGGTTATTTAGCTTTTATCCAAAGTGACTTGAGTGAGTACAGTGACAGACCTTTTTGATTGGGAGTCGACCACCCTAACCACTAGACTATCCTGCCCCCAGTGCGCTAATAGTTTCTCCAACTAGAATCACTTGGCGTTTCATCAGGCGAGGCATGTAGGCGTTTATTTATGTTAAAAACTGACTGAAAACTATTTTGTTTGGCATAATTACAGCAGTTTTATGGTCGCGGCTGCCGTAATTGCCACTTCATTCGATATTCTTCTCATCGGCAGCATCATGCCTCATTATAATATGCATATGTGGGAAAGGCGCAGAATGCACTAATGACACACATCTAGATATAGATAAACATCACATTACAGTGTGTGTGTGTGATGTATGAATCCTTAGAACCAAGACAGGCTTTAATGAACGCCGTTTCATGATCAGCAGGCAAAGGCAAATGCCAGCTAAACATTCACAGCCCCCTATCGGGGGGGGGGGATAATTGCGTTTCGCCAACAGCTCCACAATCACACGCAAGTTGTTCCCTTTCGAATTTGACTTTTTCTTTATAATTTATTTTCTCCTTGAAGATGTGTGTGTGTGTGTGTGGGTGTGGGAAGCATATATAGGGTACATGCACGAAAGCAGCGGCACCATAGATCCTCCATCTCCTTCCCTCCCTCCCTCTCTGTCTCCTCCCGCCTCTGTTCGGGTCTCTATTAATACCCGCTGCTGAATAAAGTTGTCGGGGCACTTCGTTATGTCTCTCCCCCGCCAGGCGAGTGAGTGGTGGGAGCTCCAGCGCTGCTCTCCGGGTCCTGTGTGTACGATTAATATTAGAGCAGCTCTCCTCCTTTATTCTTTATTTTTAGAGGGACTACTTTACTATATTACTTCTTAAGTAGCTGGCCTTCTCTTGTCTGTTGCTGCCACCCCCACACGCCCCGAGTTCTGGTTTACATTGTGAGAGCTCTGGAAATTACAAACGACTGTCTTTTGACGTGTCCTCGTTCTTTTCTCAGGCCTGTACCATTGCTGTGTCTATCTTTATGCTCCTTCTCTGACCTCCTTCTCTAACCCAACCTCCGCCCGCCACCAGGAAACGAGACGCCTAATTGGTCACATTGCTGCGTGGTTGGGTTTTGACTCCACCTGAGATCTGCGATCTAGATCTGTTACTGGCCCTAACTACTAATTACTACGTGCGTTGTTTCCATGGCAGCGGCGTTACAACAAATGGGTGGAGTTTACATTTGCATAATGTCTCAAAAAGTGAGAGAAACCTATAATGGAGCTATTATCAGCACCATTATTGTAACTTTTTTTGGGAGGGGTTAGAGAAGATGGTAAATTGCATAGGTGTGTGTGTGTGCGGATGTGTAGCATGTTCCTGGATACCACCCAGGTGAATACGATCCCAACGTTCCACACCGTCCTGCCATTGGAGATGTCTAATGAACCGGTGACACACACACAGGGGACCCTCGTGTTTACAGGAGGTGCACTCGCTTCCTTCGAGTGTGTATTATGGTGCGTGTGTGTGTGTGTACAGAACACCATGTGCTTTCCCATTAAGAATATTGGGTAGTTCTATCTACTACGTTCACCACCAAAGCATGTAATAATAACAACTAATACGTCAAATGCTCATTTAAACGGGGGAAGCGGGACGCATTTTCGGTGTGTGTTATTACATGTGTGTTTTGCGTTGTGATAATGTGTGTGTAGCTGAGACATGGCAAACAACCTAACGACCGGTGGGGAGCCCTTTTCTGCAACCACTTGCAATTCTGCCCTAATTGCTCCACTGTAGCCCATAAAGCCTCCTGCCCTTGTTGTGTTAGGGTTAGCGTGTGTGTGTGTGTGTGTGTGTGTGTAGGCATGTTGGATAACGAGAGAAAGCCCTTTCTCTCTCCCAGCAGTGTCAGCAGGTTGAGCTGCCCTATTGGGAGAAAAGAGAGAAATCGCCAAAGCATGCAAATTGCTACTCTGAAGGGAGAATCGAGTATGTGCGTGGTGTCCAGAACAGAGAGGGGGATAACCCCTTCTGAGATGATGTATCATCCCCCCTTTCCCCTACCCATGGACTCTGGTCTTACCGTCTAAAGGGGGGCGGGGGCTGTCTTTTTTACACTCCCCTTTTTATCTCTCTCTTGCTTTCTCTAGTCTAGTTTTTCGACTGACTGTAGATGTTCCATCTAAATGGGCTCCACCCCACTATGCATAAATGTATAAGACACATGAATGTATAAGACACTTGTGACGCCTAAACCAGAGTGTTCCTGCTGTTGTTTTGTTCTCATTGCTGGTGTGTTGACTCTGTTTCCTTTTTCCCCCTCGTTATTCAGGGACATAATGTTCACAATCACAAGAGAGGCTTGATCCCGATTGGTCGAGAGTACTGGACCGAGCGTCTCCCGTTTCCGCCCCTCGCCGCGCCCACCTCCAGACGACCATGGCGTCCCTCGCTAGGACACGGACCTGCCTTCTGCTCTGCTCCTTCCTGTCCACCCTGGCGCTTCAGGCGACGTCGCAGGCGGCGGTGCGAGCCCCCCAGGCGCATGGTGCCGGCTCCCAGGTGATCACGGTGTCTCTCCTAGACGAGGAGTACATCTCGTTCCGAGCCCAGAACCCCGTGTCCACATTCAACCACCTGGCCGTGGACTACCGCAACGGCAACGTCTACCTGGGAGCCGTCAACGAGATCTACAAGCTGTCCCCGGACCTGAAGTACCAGATGTCCCACCAGACGGGGCCGGACGAGGACAACCGCAAGTGCTACCCGCCGCGCATTGTCCAGCCCTGCAGCGAGCCGCTCAGCCTGACCAACAACGTCAACAAAATGCTGCTGATGGACTACCGGGAGAACCGGCTACTGGCCTGCGGCAGCCTCTACCAGGGCATCTGCAAGATCCTGCGCCTGGACGACCTCTTCAAGCTGGGCGAGCCCTTCCACAAGAAGGAGCACTACCTCTCCGGGGTCAACGAGAGTGGCTCCGTGTTCGGCGTGATCGTGTCGTACGGCAATGCCTCTCCGGACATGCTTTTCGTGGCCACAGCAGTGGACGGAAAACCGGAGTACTTTCCCACCATCTCCAGCCGCAAGTTGGCCAGAAACTCAGAGGAGGACAGCATGTTCGCCTACGTGTTCCACGACGAGTTCGTGGCCTCGATGATCAAGATCCCCTCGGACACTTTCACAGTCATCCCTGACTTTGACATTTATTACATTTATGGCTTTGCCAGTGGGAACTTTGTCTACTTCCTGACCCTGCAGCCGGAGATGGGAGGAGGTCCCACCACGGGATCCTCGGCGGCGGGCCGAGAACAGGTCTACACCTCGAAGATAGTCCGCCTCTGCAAGGCAGACACGGCCTTCAACTCCTACGTGGAGGTGCCCATCGGCTGCGTCAGTGGGAACGTGGAGTACCGGCTGCTACAGGCAGCGTACCTGGCCAAGGCCGGCGCTATCCTGGCGCGCTCGCTGGACGTGTCGCCGGACGACGACGTCCTGTTCGCCGTCTTCTCCAAGGGCCAGAAGAGGCGACCACGGCAGGCTTCCCAGGACTCGGCGCTTTGCGTGTTCTCCCTGCGAAAGATCAACGAAAAGATCAAGGACAGGCTGCAGTCCTGCTACAAGGGAGAGGGCACGCTGGACCTGGCCTGGCTCAAAGTCAAAGATATCCCCTGCAGCAGCGCTGTGAGTACCGCACACTAACACCTACATTCCCACACACATGCAGATATTCAAGAATTCTCATTGTCCTTGTTACTACATTTCCAATCTGCTTGACCGTAGAGCTATTTTAGACCCACTGAGTTATATATGGGATGTAAACAGTCAAAATCATCCCAAAACATTAATAAGCTCTTGAATCCTAACTGCATGTGTCTTGAAGTAGATCAATGATAAAGATTCACCCACTTTACTAAACTGACCCTGTTTGCACTTTACGTGTTGAGAGACTCCATGTACTTGTCTTTGTCCGACATCCATGATCATTTTGCACAGTTTCAAGCTTCTCACCTCTTAAACAATTTAGCTGCATGCCCGACCCCATTAGCCAAACACCATTCCACCACACCAGCATTAGAAATGTTAATGAACTGTGATTGAGTTCATTAGATTTCTAGCTTTGTACAACACACGAAAACAAGGTTAAATGTGATGTCAGGTCTCTAGGCTGTCTTTCATAAGCCAGCCAAACCCCATTACGAGACACTTCTTTTCTTGGTCACATATTAGCCCTCTGATAAAATGCCAACAGCCTCAAGAAACAGGAAATTGCCTTGATCTAAGAGTCCATTTGTTAGGGTAATCATGTTCCTCTAAATGGCAGGCATGGCCAAATGAAACATGCTGTTGAGTTCCCCATGGCACTGGGAGGTGGCAATTATGGGGTAAACATGGGCAATAGAAGTCTCTGCAAGAGACTTCTCTCTAAGGTTCTAGATCCCCACAATACAAAACGAACAAGTAATTTTAACTGTGCTTTCGCAGCTTTCCTTTCTTGTATTGTTTCAGCTTTTTTTTACGTGATAAATGTCTATTAACCCTACCACCGGTTTCATTAGAAATGCTACTAATTCAGTCTGCATTTGAAGCCATGTTCTCACCTATTTCTCACAATTTATTAGTGCTGACACTATCAACTATATTTATAATCGAGTAGTCTTAACGATTTTAGATTTTTTTTGTAACTTTTTTTTTGTTGCTATTAATCGAGCAATCTTTTCTTTTTAAATGCTATAATTTTAAAATGTAGTTAACTGATCTCTAACAAATGACACATTGCATTTCAAGCTTTCCAAGATACTGTAGCATTTAACAGGCTAGTGAATAATTGAACGTATTCTAGTCATGCTACAGGCTGATGATCACCAATAGACCTGCGAAGTTGTCGCTGTTCTTGTTGTCGCTGCTTGCATCGGCAGCGCCTTTCGGGTCTAAATGATGAGTTCTGGGTAATGCCAGTGCTCATGTTAATTTATGTGCAATTAAATTGAGCTTTTGACATATATTTATATATTGAGATTTTCGTTTTGCAAGTTATATGATGTTTGCTAACTGCTGAAAGATAAAAGTCAGATGCTGGTGCACGTTATGCACGCCACCCCTTGCCAAACTCTTTTGGTTATCCTTTTGGTTATCCTTGAAAAAGAATGCCAAAGCTGATACCAACGGAAATAGCTGAGCTCTTACTAAGGTAAGTTGCTATGTTAACAGCACAAGGGATTTAAATACATAGAGCCGTAGGCTATGCAGCTATCTCTGCTAGGCATAACAATTAAGATAAAAGTTCCCAACTCATTCTGCATCACTGCATCCATTGAATTCTTCATTCTCTGAGTCGCTATTAAACAATTCCACCAGCTCTGTGGGAAGATGAAGTGGCGTGTCCTCCTGTGCACCATCAGCATGAGTTCCGCTCAGTCCGGCCTTTTTGAATCTCCAAATTCTATGCTGTGTTGATCCATCCCACAACATCCTGTAAAGTTGCATGACGCATCCTCCCGTTACTGTGAAGCTCCCCATCCACCATCCACATCTCCTTGGCCAATTACCTGGGCATGGAGACGTAACTGCACTGCACTGCGTTGATAGGCCTCTACCAGCAGCTTGCTGTTCAAGGACAAATTTGTGGACTTCCTGCAGTTCAAGCCATCGAGCTTAAAGACCACGATTAGCCTTTTTTGTTGCTTCTCCTTTACGGCAGTACCTGACAAGTTTTTCACTTTCTGCTGCTCTATTGCTTTTTTCGTCTGCATACTTGATAATCTTCAGTTTAAATTCTGCAGTATGGGTGCCATTTTGTTTGTGTTCGTTTATTTCAGTTTGGTAAATGTAAAATCTGTAATTGGTAGTGAATTTCGGTAGTGCAGTAGCCAGTTTTCAATTGTCACAGATACAGTGCCATCTCTTGTCTGTAGTTGGTATGGGAAGTAGACAAAATACTCATAAGTCGCAGGACCAGCCAAACTAAAAAAGCGCAATTTATAGTACGGAAAATATAGTAAGAAAGTGTTCCCAAACCATTGAAACTTTCTGCCTTTTTTTACTAGGACCCTCATCCATGGTGGCTTGTTTGATTTCCGCCATAATGTCTATTACTCGAAGACCATTTCTTATTCGATGCATTTTTTTCAATTGAGTTACTAGATTAATCATGACAGCCTTACAATTTATCTGACAATAATCTTGAGTTTACAGAAGCACAAATGATGAATTGCAGGGCCACGCGCTGATACCGCTTCACTGATGAATCGGTTCACTCGGTGAAGTTCCCACTTTAGAAACATGAACTTGACCCTCTCCCCGCCCAGCCTGGGTTGCTTTGACCTTAACCACGCTGTATCTCTACACACAGAGTGAATTAATGGCCGTAAAAGCCCGTTCCCGTGTTTGCTTTTGGAAAACGCAGTGTTTATCTGTTAATCTATCTTTGGGCGAGGGTGCCTGCGTCCCTTTATGTGCCGTTGAGGGACAGATAAATCAGGCTTGGGGTTCGGCCGTCAGAAAGCATAGGAAGTGTGAGGCAGGACACCGGGGGTTAGCAGTGAGGAATGACGCCTCGGTGCCACTGCATAAATTAGAGATGGCTGAACTGATGACAACAGACTCTGCTGGAGTTGGATGACTTTTGACAGGCGTATGCACACACGCATACAAACATGGCACAACACCTGTACAACAGAGGTAAAGGAGAGGTTGTCTCCTTTAGAAGGTAACTGATATATACTGTAAGAGGGAATAAGTCCAGCTTCTTTCTTGAAAGCTAAAGATTGTGTACACAAAATTGTACACAAAAACAACGTATGGTCAATTATAACACAAATGTGACCAATTTATTGATAGTTGCCTTTTAACAAACTTCACAAACAAGATACGTGACAAGACACACTTAAAATGACCTTTATTTATCCTTGAGTGAGTCAGCAGCCAGTGCAGGGTGTAACAAAGAACAAAAGCAATGAATAATTCCGTCTTGTCAACAAGAATTAGAATAAATGAACAGAACTCTGCAGTGATGTGTACACAACGTAAATTCTGCAGACGAAACGCGCAGCTAAACACGCCAGAGAGATGAATGTCTGTCTAATGCCCCGCAGTTGATTCTACAAGGATCACGGCTTGTTAGCCTGCGATTAATTCCTCTGCCACTCTAAATGATGCATGAAGGAGAGGCCTCTATCGCGCATTCCTTAAGAAAAGTAGATTCTAGTCATTGTTCACGTTGTTGCAATCTGAGTCCCTGGTGTGTAGAGAGCCAATATGGACAGGCGCACCCACACAGACCCTACCAGACAAGGTGGTTCACAGGAGTGTGGAGAGGCAGGCTGTGTTTTGGGATTTGGGATTTGTGATCCTTAAATTAAAGTTTAATAATGGAGGGATCGCACAGCCGCAGTGAGAAAATCAAAAAAGGGGTCAACCTCTCTGCACACACTGCATTAACATATCATCAGCACACCCAGCTAGCTGCTTGATAATTTTTACAGCAATATGCAGCAGTAATAGTTCACAATTACTATTAGTAATTTCCAATTAAACAGTGGTAATTATCTGCGCAACAAACCGTAGAAATTACTTGCTGTAGGTCCATTTACCTTAGGTACAATGCCCACCAAAATTTGGGAACTGCTAAGCTACACTAGCCTAATTTAAAGGTGCATTACTGTTGTTTTATTTTACATATGGAACAAGATACTGTCTGGATATGTCTGTTATGTTGCCGGGCATGCTAGTCATCTTATCAATTGAAAAATAAGCACATATTTTTCAGTAGATTGCACACATAATGAAAATAGTATTTACAAAATAATGGACTATTGCAGTTTTTAAATGGTCACGTGTGCCTGTCTGTTAGCTGTCACTGCTTGTTATGTTAAAGGAACTGCGATGGGAGGAATAGATTTGACCCACTCTCTAATTCTCACTGGCTAATTCTCTGTCTCTCTCTTTCACTACACTTTTCTCTCTAGCCTTTTAAGCTATGTTGTATTTTGAACATGATATGTTTCCTCCAATTAGAGATAGGATAAACAGCCCCAAGGCTCATTAGTATAGTCTGGCTGCAATAACTACATACACACACACAGAGGTTAAATATTGATGAAGCCCATATATCCAGACTTGTCTGTGCACTCACTATATCATTATATCACTATATATATAACCACTTATAGATGTAGTGATATACTTGAAGAGAAATATTCTGTATAACTGTACACACACACACACACACAGACTTTCATGGGTTCCATTCAGATTGCCCTTGTGAGTGTAAAATGAGTACTAATTAATTAAATTGTGCCATTGTACTAGAGTGAAGCCAGTTCTTAGAGAATGCCCTTGTATCTCTTCCTTTCATCGTGTTTAGTCAGCCAACATTTACCCCAGTGGGTCCTAACACACTTGTAAGAACTAAATGAAATGTCTGCATCTGCTTTGCACCATCCATAACTCATTTATGGAGATATTTTGTTTAGCAGCTGTACTATTTCATACTGTTTATACATATTGTGTAATATTTTGCTATTTGCAACAAAAAAACTGGAAACAATCCAAGTTGAGCTTCCCGTTGGGTTTAGCTCGGGAGCTTGCACACATCCTATTTTTGAACAAATAATGAAATGACTGTGAAGTGTGGTTTAGTGTGGTTTATAGGTGTCAGTTATGTCACTGGGAAGTGATTTGTCATTAAATACATGTTGGTCTATACTATTTTAGGTGGAAATTAGCTAACTGCTTCTAATATGTTGCATTGGTTTTGCTCAAGCTGTCCAAAGAAAAAAACTGTAATAGACAGCTCTAATCTAGTCAGTGCAGCTATTGGACCAGCGATGAAACGTGTACAATGCCATTTGATCACACTGGACATTAAAAAAAATTATTGGACACCCTCCAGCCAATCAGAATCGTGTATTCTGCCAGGCGGTGGCAAAAGAGCCACAGAGCACAGAGCTTCAGTTCTCCTGGTGTCCACTGCTGGTTTGGGGCTGCGTTAAAGAAGGAACATATAAACTGGAACATATCATGCTGAATGTCAGCTTCGCGCGCAGCTAGCCTAAATGCAGCTAGCCCAAACGCAGCAGAATAAAAGCTGTGATATGTATGGGGATGGCACGAAGCACATTCACATGCCTCTGCACTCCACTGAGATTGGTGGCAGGGCGGGAGAGGGGAAGGACGCGTTTCCTCTCCTACCGAACGGCCACGCTTGGCTGAGCCACATAATGCATGCTCAACAGTATGAGTCTGCAAAGGGCCCGCATCCATAGATCATTGTGAAGTGGCATGTGACCTATTTAATAAATAAATAAAATAAAATAAAAGTGTGTCAGCAGAAAAACAACAACAGAACCACAAAACGTCCTTGTCATTCTCTCTCTCTCTCTCTCTCTCTCTCTCTCTCTCTCTCTCTCTCTATATATAT
>JAOEHI010029025.1:12740-25088 GCA_025447815.1 Percopsis transmontana | reverse complement strand
CTAGTGGTCTAGGTGTTGGACTCCCAGCCAGAAGGTCGTGGGTTCAATCCCCAGAGGTGGCCTACCTGTAAGCATCCCTGAGCAAGATGCCTAACCCTTGTCTGCTCTATGTAAAATGTACTAATTGTAAGTCGCTTTGGATAAAAGCGTCAGCTAAATACTGTAAAAAAATAAATAAAATGAACTTAGATAAATGCTGAGTAATAAATGAGTAATACCTCTCCTTTAAGTTAAGCATGTTTATTTCCAATATACTGTATCCTTTATGTTATACCATTGTTAGTGTATTTACTTCACACAATCTTATTTGTGTTTGTATGGCAGATGGATGCAGTAAACAGGCAATAGTCTACTTTATTCTGTTGTTGATGCCCTTGGCCGGTTGTGTCCACAGCAGTTGAATGGATCCTTTGTTAACGCAATATCCCAAAATACAGGGTAAGAAGAAGGTGACTAGAGCTGCTGGCATATACAGCAACATGGTTGTTTACGCTGGCAGACATTAGGACAGTTATAAGGAACCTTGACTCCGAAGCTTGGGTAGGGGAAGGCCAATAGAGAGGACTGACACAGGCATTAGTACTGATGAGGGGCCTGCAGGCTGTGGCTTTAACGTGTCAGTGTCTGTTCTGTTTGTTGTTCCACGGTTGATTAATTTGTACTTTATGTAACTGTATCTCAGTTCTACATGACATGAATAATGCATATCTGGGTTATGTAGCACTTTGTGCTACAGAACCTGCTACAGAAGTCGCAGTTACACACAAATGGTATTTTACTGAATCCATTTTATGGTCTATTTTTACTTCAACGTAATAATTACATCACAATAACCCATTTCACGTACACAATTTAGAACATGAAGAGTAATGAATTTTTTTATCAGCAATTAGAAACCTTTATTTATGATACTTTTCTTGATTTGTGTCATTTTGGTTGCAACCACCATTACAAAAAAAAACAACAGCGCAAGCCCCTCACAGTGCTGAGTGTTTCACACCCCTCACAACTCCCCCCCTTCAGCACTCCCAAGCGCCCACACATCTCTACCCCTCCCCTCACAGTTACACACTCTTCTGTGGGCAGTTGCATTTGAAAATATAAAGCCGGGGCTGCTACTGTATAATGCAACCAAGAAGTGTACCTTTAAATCACTCCACCCATTCATCATTCCCATTTTAGTGTTAATGATGAGATGATATCACATCATGTTGATCCTTAAGCAGCCATAGCAGCTCCTTAACCTTGTTAATGTCCTCTCTGCTCTCCAGATATCATAGTACTGATAGCGTCTGTGGCAGTGGTGTCCGCAGGCAGCCAGACGTCTTCGCAACCCAACGTCTTCGCCACCTCCGTCCTTCGCAGTCTGCGTTTCCTGCAGATCCTACGCATGGTGCGCATGGACCGTCGGGCAGGCACCTGGAAGCTTCTGGGCTCTGTGGTCTACGCACACAGCAAGGTAGGCCGGGGGCCAAAACCAGTATGCACACTAACTAACACTTTTTAACGTTTTCTAACGTTTAACGTTTAAATACTGTCAACGTTTTTTTAAGGAATATTTGCATCTCTGGTCTTTCCCAGTTTATTGGCAGACAGTGGCATGTCCATGAGCTACTGACTTCATAGGCTCTGTTCTAATCTTAGGGGGGAGGAGAACGGGGGAGCAATATTCAGGTTACACCTAATCCCAACTGTGCTGGACAAATACCTCGACGAGGCCACACACAGGACGGTTGTTATGAATGCCATTCAGCAGGCTGATATTAACGAGTTGTATAATACCAATAATAAATCAGGGGTTTAGCATTTTATGTGTAACAACGGCATGTGGTGGACGAGAGTAAGCGCAGCCAGCAAAAACACACACAAGCTGAATTATTGATGAAGCGCTTGTAAGCGTTGTATTTAATACAGGAACACACACGTACAGGGCATAAACCCGAAACAATTAGTCCTATGACTATTTAGTTTCCCCAACAACCCCAGGGGTTGTTGGGGAAACTAAATAGTCATAGGACTAATGAGTAATGTCCTGAACCTGTGGGCCTAATGCTCCACAGGTGCGCTGCGGGGGAAAGGAGGCACGATGCGCGCATGGCCGTGAGCGCGCCGATCGTGACATTATGGGAGATATGTATGTTGTACTGCACACTTTATGCTACAATGCTACAGTAATTCAGATTGGCACTCGGCACTGTTTCTGCTCTCTCCAATTATATGGACGGATACTTAAAACAAAAAGGAGAGGGATGCGGGAATGTACCACTAAACCCTCTGGAGGTGGAATGAACCTAATTTATTGAAACACTTGTGAGGGGACCGCCCTCTTCATGACACAGGGCAACTCCATGACACAGCAATGCTCTAACCAGTCCCGTAGGAGCAACGGCACCTTTCTGTTTAGCAAATTAATCAAAATAAAGCCCAAACCCCTCCACTTACAGGTGGTTACATCAGGCATTGCATAGTACTGCCTGCCCCCTAATTCATTTGTTGATGGGAATCAATCAAATGGTCATTTTGTTTAAATCTGAGTTCATAGCAATTGCAGTAGGTGTGTTCTGCCTCGCATGACCCAGGGCCTCTGGTTGGTTATGGTGACACAATGTGTTCTCTGCCCCTAGGAGCTGGTAACTGCCTGGTACATTGGCTTCTTGGTTCTCATCTTCTCTTCCTTCCTGGTCTACCTGGTGGAGAACAAGAACAACAAAGAGTTCGCTACGTACGCTGATGCCTTGTGGTGGGGCACGGTGAGTGAAGAATCTCTGCTTGTACCAGCAAGTCCCTCCGCGTCCAATATTAATACCTTTCCTTTTATGTTATTTCCTTTCTTATTATTTCCCAGTACACAGCAACCTCTTTGCTGTGTACTGGGATTTTTTACATGATGCAGCTCTCCTGGACTTGAATGCTTACCAAAGAGTAATGTGTGTGTTTCAAGGCGCTGTCTGTGATGCTACTGTTGCCTCAAAGCTTTGACAGCCTCGTGATAAACATTATAGCCTTGCATGGCTCCATTAACTCCCATATTTATAACAGCTTAGACATCACAATGGCACCCAGTGCCTCAGCATAGTAGTTAGAACCTCTGTGAGACACTGCATAGAACAGGCTTTACATCAAATACAGAATTCAATATTATTAGGTGGATAAAAAGGTGGATATAAATTAAAGGAGAAAATAGGGAGATTGGTCAGCAGGCATAGACATCAGACAGACAGATAGGTAGATAGAGACACTGTAATCATATAAATGTGGTTATGATTACAGTGTGTTCCAAAGCCATACATGACCGTGACATTACCTCTATTATTTTCTGAATACATTTCAATCGAATTCAAATTTGTTGTAAATTACAAAGGTGTAATTTTCCCGAATCATTATTTCAATTAACTGTGGCACACATGAGGGCTTTGTCAGGCAGATACACTTTGAAGGTGGCCTCTCACTGTGTCTTCACAGATCACCCTGACAACCATTGGCTATGGAGACAAGACACCAAAGACATGGACAGGACGTATGCTGTCTGCAGGGTTCGCCCTGCTGGGCATCTCTTTCTTTGCCTTGCCAGCAGTAAGTCAGCACACGTCTTGGTATCTCATGTATTTCTCTCAGTATCAGATCTATTATATGATACAGTATGTAGTCTTGAAACTAGGGATGCACCGAATGTTCGGCAACCGAAATTATTCGACTGAAAATGGCAAAAAAAGCATTTTCGGTGTATAGCCGAATAAGTGAAAAGGCCGAATAAATTTGACCGAACAATGAATAAACAATATTTTGAAATTGTAGTTTTTGTAATTGAGTTTTTTCTTTGAAAAGCAAGACAAAATAGTAAAAAGCACATTTTGACTATTTAATTTATGCAATTGTGGAAAAAATTGGAAAATAAAAGGAAAAAATTATATTCGGTTTCGGCTTCGGACAAGAATTTTAATTTCGGTGCATCCCTACTTGTAACCACTTCATGACAAAAATTATAACTCTTACGACCCCTCAAGGGTCCCAACCCACCTTTTGAGAACCTCTGAATTAGACTAATATGTTATCCTCTCTCAGGGTATTCTAGGCTCTGGCTTTGCCCTTAAAGTCCAGGAACAGCACAGACAGAAACACTTTGAGAAGAGGAGAAACCCAGCTGCCTGTCTCATCCAGGTACCATGTGTTTCTTAAACACAATCAGCTCAGCTATCAGTAGAAAACAAAGGAATATTGTTGCATCTATTATACCAGCATTGCTGCTACTGTTTCATCATGATGCACATTGTGTCATTAAGCAGTTTATCTTCCATGGATTTGCCACAAAAAAACAAACTCTAACTACTCCAAAGGAATACAATATAGAATCACTTCCAATTCATCTGCCCATTGTCTTCATATTTCTGACCTCTGGCTTTTATATTTTCAGCTTCACATTATTCCATAATGATTCCAGTTTTGCAAACCCATTTCTTACCTTTCAGCCTCACACATTCCTTATTTTTTAAGTGTAGTTATGCGGACCTCCCCCACCCTTCTCATATACATTATGTCTTCATATGCCCTCTCACCTGCTTTTCCCCTCTCCTCTCTCTTCCCCTCTCCTCCCGTCTCCTCTTTCCTCTCCTTTCTCCTCTCTTCTTCTCTCCATTATCCCTCCCACCTTCCTTTCTACCTCATTATCTACCTTTTATCTTTTCCACCACTTCTCACCTCCTCTCCACCCTCCTCTCTCTATTTCCCGAGTTGCGTCACCTTCACCCCTTGTTCTGTGCCCTCTTCCTCCACATCCTCTTCCTCTCCATCACCTGTCCCCATGCTGTGCCAGGCTGCGTGGCGTTATTACTCCACGGACAGTGCCAGGCCCTATCTGGACGCCACCTGGCGGCACTATGAGAGCCTCCTGCCCTCCCACAGGCATGTATCCATGCCTGCCCTCCGCCCAGCCACAGACGTCTGACACACCTGTTATTTGGGTTTCACTAATCAGCCTCTTTTCCTTTTGTTTTTCCTTTTTTCGTTTCTCCTCCATTTCGACTTTTTCCCCCTCTTCCTTCTTACTCCCCCTCTGGCCTTGTTCCTCCCTCCCTCCTGTCTGTCGTTTGTTTGTTCTCCTCTTTTCTGTTGTGTTTTGTTTTGGTTTTTCTACCTCCTGGTTTTGTGTATTCTGCATGCAGTGTGTTTGGCGTAGTTATGCGGCTGATGAGAACTCGGTTTCCATTGCTACCTGGAAGCCTCACTTAAAGGCGTTGCATACCTGCAGCCCTACAAAGTAGGTATACCTTTGGCAGCTGGTGTTATGTGTATTAGATGCCTGTACATCTGTTCAATGTGTTTCATTACGATTATTCAATATTAGATTTGTCTCAGTATTTTCCTCTTTCTGCACTGTTCTCCCTTCACTATGTCCCTTACTGAGTACATCAATATTTTGATATTACAATTTGCCAACACAATGGTTTACAGCCATACAAAAGAACAATATTATCCAGGCTCCATTGGTTCAGACTTCAAAAGCAGTTGGATGCTCAGCAACAACCAAATCTTTTACATTGCAACTAAAAATCATGTTTTAAATGTATTACACTGATAGATTGCTTAGTGGTCCAGTGACTTACTGTACTGTCTCTTGAGAGACTGAGACTGCATGGCAGCCCTCATCCTCCATGGCATTTACATGCATTATAACTGTAATCTCTGTAATGAGCCAATCACACGTTATTTAATGTACAGAAGCTTGACTGCTCTGTTATCAACATACAGTACATTCCTGTTGGTAACACTGGCCAGTGAATCTCTTTGTACACATATGGTTTTCTTTGGAGCCAGGAAATATTGGTAAAACCAAAAGACAGTTTACAACCATTCCCCCCACAAACACACACTTTAGAGCATGCAGACTCACCAACTTAAAACAACTGTATTTGTTTGTGCCCTTTAATCCTCGTCCCCGCTTAATTTCCGCAAATGCTTCCCTAGTACGCCTGGAGAGAATCGAAATGACATGCATGTTTTTGCCTTTGTAGTTTATCTGTCCTGTTCAGCCTTTCCTGAAATGCTTGTAATGTGCTGATGTCAGTGTAATGCTCTTACTGTATGTATATCTCCTTTAGTTAGCACATAGAACAGTTGCTGTCAAACTCCTCACTCCTCTGCACTTGCTATACAAACTATGTTAAACAAACTGATCAGACAGGAAAGTGGTAGCCTGCATTAACGTCTCCTCTTTTCTCTTGTTGTCATGTACCAACTGAAGGAAGGAGCAGGGAGAGTCAACCACAAGGTGTGTAACGCGGCTTTTTGGAACTCTAAATCAGTGGTTTGCAGACTTATATTAATCTTACTCTTGAATCCTGATCGTTAAACTTAATCTTCATCTTAGTGTGCAACCCCCAATACGTTTGGGATGGTTGTGGCTCTAGATATTTTGGATCATGTTTCTTACTATTTTAGGGAAGACATCTGCTGTACTGCTGCAAGTACAAAGTGATGTCCTCTTATTTCCCAGCCAGAGGTGTTCAAGGCCGTGGTTAATGAGATGGAGACCTGATAATGGAGACTCTTACAATGGCTCGAGCTATGACTCACTTTTTTCATTTCTCCTATGGCGCAGTGGTCTATCTTTTTTATCTCCCACCTCCTCCTGCCCCTCTCTCCAAGAAAAAACAGACGTTGCACAGAATACAAAAACACATACACACACACTGCATTTTAGTGATCCCATAGATGTTTTAAAAGCCAAGCAAATCAGTGTGTTTGTGTGTGTGTGTGCGTGTGTGTGTGTGTGTGTGTGTGTGTGTGTGTGTGTGTGTGTGTGTGTGTGTGTGTGTGTGTGCGTGCGTGCGTGTGTGCGTGTATTTGCCTGTCTGTTCATCTCTCTATTGGGGCTGGACATGTTTTGACATATTGGGCTTTTAGCTGATGAACCTTTAGAATTATCTGGAGAAGAAGGAAGGCAAAGTGAGGCTCTAGTGATGTAACATGTGCTCTTCACAGTTACACAACACTAGGAGAACAACTACAGAAACCTGAGGGCACTTCACATGTCAGGGAAGAAGAGTAGCATTAAATACATACTTCTCTTTTAAGTTTTTTTTCAGCTGAATCTGAGAGACTATTATAAGTGTATTATACTTAAGTGTTGCCTTGCAAAACCATCAAGGACAGATTTCATCCCACACAGAATGACGGAGTAGAGCTCCAGCCTCCACATGTTCATTTACAGCCCTCCCCCTATATGTCTGATAGACGTCTACTGCCAAGGTGTTCTGAAGAGATGAATGGTCATGAATATGCACACTTTATTAAAGATAAAAATATAATGGTAAAAAATCATTATTTAGCAAATAAGAAATTTGCTCACGTAACTGAGCTAAAACTGAAGTGATACAAAATGATGATGACACAACACAAACAGCACAAACTGAAGATTACAAAAATATAACAAGGCCCTTTGTCTTTAAACCTATTGCGAGTGTTGAGTCTATCTAAAGGTCACTCTGGTGAGCAAGGCCCTTGTTGCCATGGTTCAGCAAAATTCTGATGGTTAAATGAGGGATATTGATACGAAGCGCATGAGTCACCAAAATACAGGCTTTTTCAAACAGCAGTGTAGATTTTCCTCTACTAAGCTTAATTGTCTCTTTTCCGCTCCTTCTAAATGTCAATGGTTGGCAAAAAGAGGCTTGGACAGCATTGCTGCTGTATTACCCTTTGCTGGAGGCGTAGATTGAGAGGATAATTGTAAAGCCTCGTGTACACATAGCAAAAAGGCTCACTGCATTTACTTGGGTATTCAACCAACACTCTCATTGTTAATTGTGTATAAAATATCCATAATATCCATCATATAAAATATCCATAATGAACGTATTACGGACATTACAAAGAACTGGCAAGGAATGCAGTATTAGTAGTACACTGGCACTCATATAACAGATAAATATAAAGATAATTACAGTTAGGTCATTTAGCAGACGCTTCTAATCAAAGCGACAGTGAGTACAGTTACAGTATTACGGAGCAGATAGACATCTTGCTCCAGGATGCTTCCAGGTATACTATATTACTATCCTAGATAAGATAAGATGATAAGATAAGATATCACCACATTTTCAGCATCATGTAACTCGCCCATGTATGTATTCCTTGATCTTTTAGTAAGATGAATAGTAATAAACAGAAGCTTCTGAGGAGGGGTACCACTTGGAAACATAGGTACATGCATTCCATGTTACATGACAGTCTCTCTGGGAATGCAGACTAATCCTCGATGCATGGGCGTCTTGAGGAGCCTTGGGGTTTATGAAGACAAAGATTCTGGCCCTTGGGGACTAAAGTTGCCGTTACGATAGTTCAAAATACTTTCTTCTAGACTTTGCCTGTAGCCTGGTTATATCCATCCTGATATTGCAATTTCAACCTCTACGATTTGATTCGCTTTACTTTAAATATCAGTCCAGAAACTTTCAATTGAAAACCGTTAGCCACGCACCGTCCTCAAAGAATCACAACAACAAACGGTTGACAGTGATTTTCAAACACAGGCGCTAACAGACTATTGGACCACCAATCCAAACAAGTGAACTATCCACCTGGACGCTGATTTGTCAGCTGTATTCTACCCGTCTGACTATTTTCAATTGAGAGTTACCAGACTGAAAGCAGAGCAAATCGTAGAGGCGGAGCTTGTGGAGGATAGTTTTAACAAGGCTACTTTGCCTGTGCATTGCATTACCTTCTGGGTTAAACTCTTTCTGCTTTTAGAATAATTAAGGGTACACTCCTCGATTGTATTATAGTTCCCTGAGAACCCCAAAGCTCACTGTTTATGTTTATGTTTCAAAACACAACTGTGAACCAGCCTGTAGGGGGAGGGGTAGAGAATGGTGTGAGCAACCATAAGGGTTTTTCCAGATACTAAATCAAGGAGTATCCCTTTAAGTAAGAGTTTGTCAATTTACCATAATTTTTATTCCCTTTTCCCTCCTGTATTGCTCTTAAGATCACCCTCACAAACTCCCAGTATAATGTACAATTTCCCAACATGATCTCTACACATTTGCACATATGACTGAAACACTATACAATAAATGTCTCTACTTTCAAGCTCATACCATAACATTATACAATCCATGCTTGCTGCCTGTGGCTTTGCATGCTGTTGTAACCACACGCACATCGTCAACACTCCAACCCAAACCCCCCGATGCATTACAATTATTATTATTCTGGACACTCCCAATGTATCATCATCATGTTGTATTCATACATATAATATATACAACTCATTCACGCATGATGCAATTAATACATTAACTCAACACATAAGGGATAACAAAATGAATCACCTGGTGCAACGCATGCAATGCAACATCTGAGCAGTAAATTGTGCCATTAACAGATGAATGATGTAATAACCACAGCATCTACCATAATCTGGATCTTTTTTTTTGTTGTTCTTTTTATTTCATTATACGTATATCTGCTCCGGACTGACTCGTCCATACATAATGGGGTTTCCTCCTCCCTTCTCCACACAGCCAGAAGCTGAGTTTCAAGGAGCGGGTGAGGCTAGCTAGCCCTCGGGGACAGAGCATCAAGAGCAGGCAGATGTCCTCCGTGAATGACCGGCGCTCCCCAGTGGCTGAGCCTGGCACCGAGGGCAGCAGCCCCGCCAAGGTGCAAAAGAGCTGGAGCTTCAACGACCGCACCCGTTTCAGACCCTCGCTGCGTCTCAAAAGCCAGTCACGCTCCACCACCGACGGTGAGCCGACCAATGAGAGGTCATGAGTGTGTCATGACTTTTTGGTTTCATTGATTTGTTGTCTGTGTCCGGAAAATCATCCCTATTGGGGTCCTTTTCCTTTTCATCTGTTAGCACCTGTGTTTGAAAAACACTGTCAAATGTTTGTTCTGGCGAGGGCAGTCCAATCACCTTCTAACGATTTGATTGACACCTATTTGCACCGCCTCTTTGACAAACAACTTTAAATGGAGAGCTGGCGAACTTCAGAGCAGAACAAATAGCGGAGCTTACAAAATCAGGATGGTCTACCAGGCTAGCTAAAATATCTCTCATACTTTACACCACAATCTGAATATGCTCTGACTAATCACATTAAATACACAGCCCTATTTATCCGTCACACATTGTGTTCACTTTACTTACTCCAGTTATACAGTGGCAAAAAAAAAAATTCCCTAACGCCAGGCATGCAATAACTCAAGCTTCTCAGGTTCTCAGGCTTTCACTATGTTGTTGAGGCTTATTTCCTGACCACCACGTCAACTAACACTAGAACAGTTCCAGGACTGGCAGTGCCAGGGCTATACCCGAACGCTCGGGCAGCCAAACAGAGGAATGTTAATGCCTGTTTTTGCTGCTATGATTCCACGACTGGAAGGCCTACCTGGGTGATGGCCAGTTGGTTTCTGCGTACAGGCGGGTGGGTGGACGGGTGAATGGTGGGAATGGTTCACTGTAGCAGCCATATGGGGCGTCAGAGCCGGCCAGCTGGCTGAGGCCTGGCGGTCGAGCGGAAATTATCACCAGCCTAGCCAAAACCAAACTGGCTGGCCACTGTCGGCCGCATCATTCACTGTCAAGGAGATGCTGGCTGTGATTAAGTATTTGTTTTTGTAGCTAGAAAATATATATTTTTCCTTATGGCTTAATTGGAAGTGATGTTAAAAGTAAATTAAACAGATATTATGATTACAATTTAGGTTGTGTGTTATGAAGAATGAAAAAATACGTCTGTGCACAAGGATGTTCAAGGACCTTTTATGGAGCTTATATCAACCTAAAAAGCACAACTTGTAAATTTATGATTTGCATCTGTAAAAATCCGGTTTTAAAGAGGCAACTCCGTTTTTGCAGATGCCAATCTAATTTTACAAATCAAAAATGTCATCTTAGCTATGGGTGGGGAGATTGTATGAAGTAACCAATCACAGAACCTTTACACTGAGCCGAGAACCCACTCCAACACAAGTATGTGGTTGCGATTTGTCGAGAGTCGAACAATAGATACAATGGTAGTAGCGGTTTCTGGTGTCTCTCCTGACGTTTCATTTAACCATTTCTCCATTTTCTAACAGCGAACGGAACGCTTGCCTACATAAGGGAATCTGCGAGTGGAATTCCAATGATGGCAGAGCCTACAGTTTATGTGATTGTGAATCAATTATTTCACTAGCTAGTGGCCAGCCAACCTGTACAGTATTTGACATTGTGCTGTTATTTAACACCAGATGTTGCATTGGTTTTCAGCAATGATACTGGGCTATTAGGTGAGAAAAATCCCCCACATTTACATTTATGTAATGGTATGTGGGCTGAGTACAGGTGCAGAATCACGAACAAACAATAAACGTGCATGGAGAAGCGATCTGACAAAAAACAACACTTTAATCTACACAAAACACTACGTATACGTTGTACCACAACAAACAACAACCAACAACATTCCCCTATAACAAACCCAGGCATATATACCCCCACAACACAGGTTCAATGAATGAATGTGAGTGATTGATTGATGAATGGACGTCTGAAGTCAGATTGTCAGTAGAAGTTCTGGGATTTGTTATTTCATACAATCTCCCCACCCACAACATTTTTGATTCAGGAAACAGGATTTGTAAGTTGCAAACTTGTGATTTTTACAGATCGTGATTTGCGCCTTTTTGGGTTCATATTAGCTCCACAGTATTTGGTCAAATTATTCTATTGTATAAATTAGCACGGATCAGCATGTCTAATGTCTTTTTAGCCTCATGTTATGAACACAGTCCATAATGCTGTGTTAATACTGTGTATTGCATACATGCACAAAATAAATAAAACAGACAGACATTCATACATACACATTGTGTGGACCATGTATCATAAACAATTTTAACAGGCAGAAAAATTGCTTGACTCGGCAACACTTCCAGCTTGTGCTTGTAACACTCCGCTTACCTTTCTGTCGTGTCATAAGTCAAGACACCCATAAACGGTGCTGTGAAAAATGTGCCGTGTTAGCAATATATGTGAGATCACGACAGGGCCCTCCACCTTTAGTGGGCTGCTGACTGCACGTCTGAATGCTTTCTTTCTTTGATTACTTTCTCACTGCTGTTTTCATCATCTGCTACTGTTTTGTGCTGGTCTCCCCTCTCTTCCTCTTCCTCTGTCGGGGTCTGCTATATAAATCACTTATTTTCACATTGCTATACATTCGTTCAAATATTTTTTTTATTGGGATAACATTTGATGTTCAAAACATCTTTGAAAATGAATCTCTCTCGGGGGGGGCGCGGGGGGGGGGGGGGGGGGGGGGGGGGGGGGGGGGGGGGGGGGGGGGGGGGGGGGGGGGG
>JAOEHI010029025.1:0-12730 GCA_025447815.1 Percopsis transmontana | reverse complement strand
CCCCCTTTTTCTCTCTCCCTCCCTCTCCCCCCCCCTCTCTCTCTCCATCAGCCGATTCCAACATTGCAGGGGAGGAAATCTTCGATGAGAGAGGCTGCCACTGTGAGATCTCAGTGGAGGACCTGTTGCCTTCAGTCAAGTCTGTCATTAGAGCCGTCAGGTGAGACAAACCAGCATTGGTGCCTGAGGTCATCTGACCAAATATCTATCCCTTTAGCCTCATTAAAAATGTTTTCTTTTTTTTACTGAATAGGAATAGGAATACTGAATGCATGCAAACGACCCCGGATTGCACTTCCCGCTTTCCAGTAGCTATCTTGATTGGCTTGGAGGATTAAATCAGGTGTAGGCTCTTCTTGCGGCCTATTTGAGGCCTTCTTTATGATTAGATGGGAAAGAGAGATGGGAAATATCCCTAAGAGCAGTATGGCTCTGGTATGGCGTGGTAAGACCTGTCAACAGGCACAAATCAAAAGGTGAGGAGACCCTGGGTCCAGAAGCATCCTTGCTGTCTCAGAAATTATTCCATTGCTGTGATTAGATGCAGCCCCTTTTACACAGCAGGCTTTATTCCAGCTTTATTCCGGCTTTATTCCTGCTTTATTTCGTCTTTATTCCGGCTTTTTTCCAGCTCGCCGTTCTGTGTAAAAGGTATGGAGGCGGAATGGGGGGTAATTTCTGTTCCTGCTCTGGTCTGTCCCTTCTCCTCCAACGCTGTGTTACACGTCACGCTATTGTAGTTTGGTCACTCCTCTGGTTCCAGAACGGACTGCTATGTAAAAGGACACACTGTATTATGCTGCCTTGGTTTGGTTTAGTATAAACAAGTGAATGTGGCATAATGCCAGGTCGTCTTTATGGCATTATTGTAGGATCTGTATATAAAGGGCTTAAGTCTGCCAACACCCTGAGTGACTTAGGGTGCTTTCACACCTACCGTGTTTGGTGCACACCAGCACATTTGAGGTTTTTTCCCCTTAAGTTTGGGAATCTTTTTAAAAGGCGTGAACACGCACCCGCATTTTGGTGCAAACCAGACCCTGGTTTGTCCATAATTTTTCCTTCAGGCTTATGCATGACTGACTGGAATCCTCTTCAAATCTTAATAATCCCCACTTGTGATATTGCAACAGGAAACCAACCAGCCTCACCCTAAAAGAATATACTCCATTCAGGAGCAACAAGGCCACCTTCATTTTACTGCTAGAATGAATTTATTCGCCGTTGTCTGCTGTTCTTCTCACACAGACACATTACATCAGACCCTCTCATCCTCTCATCATATCAGGAACTCTAGGGGGCTCTAGGAAAGGCTCGCGGTGAACTCGTTTTTAGCTCCGAGGCATTAAAGGTGCTTGGGTGCTGAGCTAATATCCGCTAATATGCTACACTAAGAACTTAAGTAAGCAGTACCTCGACCTCTAACGCTTTACAAGTCGTTACATAATTTCAGCATGTTTATCTAAGAACATCCCTGACTGTGTTCATTTGTGTACATAAACAGGGGTATGGATATATAGCTTCAGCAATTCGAAGCCACAAGAAAAACAAAACACGAGCGTTAGAATTGTTTTCATAATGTATGCTGACTATCGCAGAGTGCCCCCTAGTGGCTTGAAGTATTTATCACTCTTATTCCAGAGTAATGAAGTTCCATGTGGCAAAAAAGAAGTTTAAGGAGACTCTGCGTCCGTATGATGTCAAGGATGTGATCGAGCAGTACTCTGCTGGTCACTTGGACATGCTGTGTCGCATCAAGAGCCTTCAGACCAGGTATGGCACCCAAGGATGGTAGACTCTAGCCTTCACATTGCATGACACCATCATCACACAAGACTTGCACTGCCTCACCACAGTAAACCTGACATGTGTGTGTGTGCGTGTGTGCCCGCGTTGGTCTATCTATACTATATATATTCAGCTATACTCGTGCTTCACATTCTTTTATGTATTTGTGTGTGTGTGAATGTGTGAATGTGTGTGTGCGTGTGTGCGTGTACCTGTCCATATCTATGTGTGTGTTCCCTGTCCTTCCCTCACAGGCTGGACATGATAGTCGGCCCACAGCCCCTCACCAGCCGAGCCAAGGCCTTTTCATCCCCCTCCCTGCCTGTCTATTACAGCCAGGGCCGAAAGAACTCCAGCCAGGGGTCAGAATGCCCCTATCCTGCACTGATGGGGTCTATTCACTTGAACTTCCATTGAGACAAATTAAAATATGTATTATCCAGTTAATCTAGAAAATAGAATCTACCCTGTATGATATCATTGTGATTTGTAGTTAAAGTTTATGTCTACCAGAAAGTGAATGGACCCCAGCCTTCCTTCACACATCTATCACATGTTAATCTGCTCTTATATAACCTTCTCTAACCAGCCTGGGAAATTACCTCTGTCTACCACAGACGTGTGGGCAAAGAGGCTGGTGGGATTCTCTGATTCATGTTCCCACCCTGGTTGTAACACAGAGCTCTCACCCTCCTCTAACACTGCTTTGTCCTGACACCCACTGGGCTCTTCCTCGCAGCTGTGTGCCTGACTGCCTAGTCTAACAGAGTAATACTGACACCTGCTGTTTTTGTGCAGAACTCCTCCGAGGTTCTGCCTGGTCTCTATGTCTGCAGTAATTGCTTTTCCTCTTTTCTTTTAGATATGGGTCAAATACTATTGTAGTATTTGTTTTACACAAATTGCTGATAAGGCTTTGTCTATATCTGTGAAATTAAAGGGACACTGCTCGGTCATGTTATAGTGCCGCCAGAACCCCTTATAATCGCCCCAGCCTGTTTGGAAACACAACAGGTACCGTACAGTCATCTTGGAGCTGTCAGGGGCTTCTCACTCACAGACGCTGTTGTGTTTCCAAACAACATGGGGCAATTATTCAGGGTTCTGGGGGTGCTATCTATTCATTTATTAATTGCATCTTCTTGGTTGATTGATTGATTAGCCTAATTGTTTAGTTTTGTCTGTACTAACCAGATTAATTTAAAACTCACTGGATTTTAATGAAATATTATAAATGTTATTATTATTATTATTATTATTATTATTATTGTTATTACTACTACATTATTATTGTTATTATTATATCAACCACAGGGTTGTGAAATTCGTTCTAATCCAGTGATGACGTCTATCTTTTTAACTGCACAGCTCATGTTGACTCTCCTTGCAGAAATGTGTCTACAGAATCTAGAGGGGAAAAGCACATACCTAGCATGCTGCTGGGTTTATTGTTTTTTGATTCTTTTATTCTTTTATTTCTTCTTCTTTCGGGCATCTTTCAATCTTTCATTCTCTACGGGCTGCCTCCTGAATTTCTACTGGTTTGCAGTTCTTGCCATTATCCTGTCAACACGTGATTGTTTGTGTGTGTGTGTGTGTGTGTGTGTAGAGTTGACCAGATCCTTGGGAAGGGTCAGATTCCTCTGGATAAGAAGATCCGGGAGAAGCTGCTCTCAGAGGGGGACATACTGGAGGACGTGAGCATGCTGGGTCGCGTTTGTAAAGTGGAGCGGCAGGTTAGTCCTCTGGTACTAGCTGGGGAACACGTAACCCATAAACATATAGAGATGTGTTAATAATGTATATCTTAATTCAATGAGTGCATTTCTTGTGTGAAAGGGGTGATGCCCTGTCAGATGTGGACACACAAAGACAAAGTATGAACATATGAACGGCTGTCTCTCCCTGTGAGATGGCTTGAGAAAGGTCTAACTAAAATGTACAGGCAGTGTTTCACGCATTGGAATCTACTCCCTATAATGGACATATAAATTTTTAGAGGCAGGGTGCACGATTTATTACAGAAGCATTTTTTGTTATATCTCTTTAAATTCTCTTTACATCCCAATAGCAGTGAGTAAATTAAATGGTCTGTCAGTAATAGGAAAACAATCCTTCATCTGTGGCAGTGGCAAGACTGTAAAAAGCGAGTGGCCTACCTGCCTGTCTACCCCTACCTACTTGCGCGCACTCTGCCCGTGCACTCATTGCGCGTGACCGGACTCTTCCACAAGGCTAGGCAGGCAGACATATAGCTAAAAGCTAGCGAGCCAGTCGCACAATAGCAGAGAATGTGCAGCTTGTGTTATAATGTTATGAGTAATATAAAATTTACGTTTGTCAATGTGTCACTGATGGTAACCGGCATCGCTAAGCACATAACTACCTCATGGCTGATTCCCATGTAAGATAACACAGCTGTCAAGCTAGCATGTTAGAATTGAGATAATTTATAGAAAATAGAATTTGATGCAGTAACTTATGGATTTCAGGCAGAGGTAAAAACACCAACAAGGTTAGCGATGCTACATTATCTATAATGATTGACAACGAAACAGCTCTAGAACTTAACTTAGCTACCTGCCGATTTTTTGTGTTACCATCAGTTACCATCAAAAAATCGGCAGGTAGCTATGTGCTTAGCGATGCCGTGATCTTGTAGATCATAGATTCATGTGTTTTGGAGGTGTGGTCAGAAGGAAGAGGCTGGGATTTCTTCGCTTGTTTTCTTTCAAAAACCAAGATCGTGCATCCTACTTTTAATTGGTGTTTTGGAGTATTGGAATTGGTGTTCCTAAGGCATAGTAAAACCAACACATAACCATGTCTGGGACTTGCCGAAATATCCAGAAGAGAGTTACTGTATCTTGTGACCTGAGTAGCTGTCTTGTCTTATGCAGCATTATAAAATTTTCATCATTCTCTTCCTTCCTTTGTTCCCTACATTACTTCCTTCCTTCGTCCTTAACCATAATATGGCTTACCTCCCTTCCTCTTCATCTCACAGGTCCAGTCTATTGAGTCCAAGCTGGACTCCCTGCTGGACATCTATCGGCAGGTGTTACGTAAAGGTTCGTCGTCTGCCCTCACCCTCTCCTCCCTGCCTCTGTTTGAGCTGGAGCAGACTTCCGACTACCTGTCCTGCTCCACCCAGGTGAGCAGCGGCGGAGGCTCCGCCCCGAACTCCTCCACCAACACCCACCTCCCCCGCGGAGGCCTCCACCTCATCCTGGCGCCCCCCAATGAGCTGGGCCTCAATCTGAAAGCCTCCGCCTCCACGCCGCCCTCTAGCCTCAGGACGTCCTCGTTCAGCCCGTCCTCCCTTCCTCATCTCCATCATCACCACCACCACCATCACCACCACCCCCACCACCACCACCGTCACCCCCAAGCTCAAGACGCCCCCGAGACCGGCGGTGACGATGCGGCGGGGGACTCTTTGCCCGACTTCACCCCCAATAGCGTCCCCGGCGATGGGAGTGGAGGAGCGGGAGATGGGGCCTTCATGGCTCTGGCCAGGCTTCCTCCACCTCCCCCTCTCAGCAGAACACTGGGCCCCAGAATCTCCACCTCCCGGTCACAGATGGAGATGGGGGCCTTCTGTGGGGGTCTACAAGCCCGGGGCAAGGACAGCAGCCTTGGGGAAGACCTGGGCCTGGACGTGGGCCAGCAGCTGCCAGGGAGCAACAGGAGCAGCCATGGTGAGATGAACGGAAAGGAGGAGAGCTCCTGGAGGAGGTACATGAGTCTGGAGACGGAGCCCCTGGTGCCTCTGGTGCCCCTGGCCCTGAGTGGCCGCCCGGGCCCTAGCCAGGTGGAGCGCGGCCTGGGCAAGTCCATGTCGGTGCAGGATCTGATGCACGCCGGCCCGGGAGGAGCCCTGGACCCCGGCCACGGCCTCAGCCTCTCTTCTGCCAGCGGCAGCACCAGCAGCGGCTCCCCCACCTGCTTCCACGGCAGCAGCCAGGACCCCGGGGCGGGGGGAGGCGGCGGTGATGGGAGGGGGGGAGGCGGATGGGGGGAGCAGGACCTCTTTATCAGTGACAGGGACATTGAGACGCGGGGTTTCGATTTCCTGTCCCAAGAAACTCCTGATTACCCCTCCTACT
This sequence comes from Percopsis transmontana, assembly GCA_025447815.1. NCBI lineage: Eukaryota > Metazoa > Chordata > Actinopteri > Percopsiformes > Percopsidae > Percopsis > Percopsis transmontana. The sequence goes on along the minus strand of JAOEHI010029025.1, from coordinate 6,833 downwards.
CCTCAGAACTGCTGAGGACAGGGGCAAGGGCGGGCGCAGGGGACAGAGGCTCGAGCCAGAGCCTGGCCAGTGGTCACAGCGGCCTCTCGACCACACCCTCTGTTGGCAGCACCGAGTCACTGAACATGCCACAGCACGTACGACTAAAATAGACCCAGTTCACTAGACGGACCACTCTGTTGAGACGGGAGTGAGTGGGTTTGAATTTAAAGATAAGGGGTCTTTTAATTGTTTATTTTCATGTTAATTAATAAAAAAAAACACAGCATTTTTACATACAGATTGAACATACATGACATATCATTGGATGAGTTTTTTTTTTTTTTAAAGAATAATTGGAAAATCAAATAGGAAAGTTAATAAACAGAGATAGATAGAGTAAAAAGTTAAGACTTGGCTGATGACCTTGAGACACTGCATGAACACTGCATGTTTTCAGTCATGTCAAAGATATGCTATGAGCAAGTTACACACAAGTCTACATTCAACACTGCACGATGGATAGCATAGCCTGGTGGCAAATCTCTTCGGGAGTTTCTTCCTTCATATTGATGGGTCCAAATATGATATGAGACCTATAATACATCTGGTCCAGATTTATAAGCATGATTTGTCTCAACAGTCTCTAATCATGTGCGATGCTGTCATTTTATAAATGACTTGTTTTTCAACAGTAAGAATTCATGACGATGTTTCTTCAGTACAGTAGGTATCTACTTGAGAAAGAAATCATTTTATTATTATCAAGTTCCTGATTCAAATCACTGAACTTTGACAGCACTGTTAAGATAACATGTTCTTTAAAAAGCATGTTTACCGTACCAATTTACTATTGATAATTTTGCATGAGGTTTCAATTTGTCTCGTTTTGGAAAGAAACTCCAAATCCATACCCTGCGATTTACGAAAAACTAAAAATTGTAAGGTTATTTTAAAGAAGTAGGAGTATAGTTTGCTTCCCACAGGTCAGCTACTGAATGGACAACACAACACAAATAATGATGTGCACACATTAACACATGTACTGTAGACACATACTGTATCTATATGTTGCATGTATACAGTACATGCAACATACGTACCACAAGTTGTTACGTATCCATTGTACAGGAGGTATTTTAGTTGTAGTCTAGTAAAATAGAAGCGCAATATAATTATTTTAAGTCAATCATGCATTAGTCATTTTTGTGACTCAGAACAAAAATTGATACATCTTGAATGTCATTTCTTGGTAAAAATAAAAACTGTCTGTTTTCATATGGAAACTATAATACTGAAAGGAGAAATGTATACATAACTTTTTTTGTCATACTCAGCATTTTCGCTAGCCCCTTTTGAATTAAAACGATGGTTTCTGTTTAAATATAGTTCAAATGTTAACTTTTTCAAAAGTTTAATATAGTGGACACACTGTAGAATGTATTATTTTGTCTCAGATTGCCAAGCAGTGTCCAAAGCTCCATTTGTGAAATACATTGACAGAGGCCCAATTATCAGTAAAGGTCGAAGCTCCATATCAAATAACATAATAGAGAAGGATTGGGTCAATTAGTCATTTGATGTTGTTAGAATTCAAACCACCTGTTGATTTATGTTGCAAGTTAAGGTTGTTATTATCAAAATCTATAAGTAAGATGAAAGCGCAAAGGAGTTTTAACATTTCAAAATGAACTGATAGTAATGACCCCAATTCTAATGTGAAGTAATTAAAATTATGGAGTAGCCTACCTGTACATATATTGTGCCTTGCTTCTTTAGTTCCTATTATTTTGCATATTCTTTTAAAAAATGTCCTAGGAACTAAAATTGTTTAATCTTACTTTTATTCTCTCATAAAATATCTGACTAGGGCATTTCACATTTTTTGTATACAGAGATGTTTTTGCTACTGCACAAAAAAGCGGCCTTTAAAATGTTAGCAATTTCTAAATTGTTATAATTTATTTAAATTATGTGCACATATACACCCTAGTTTCATAAAGTCTATATTGTCAAGAAAATACAAATGTACATTTATTCTCATTCATCAATAAAGGAAATCATACATCATCATACTCTTGTTATTTTAGTGATATAATTGCATCCAGACAAATACAGCATCGAACAAATATCAAAAAAGATTGTATTGGACATTTCCCAATGCAGTCTTGATGAATACAAGTTCCAGTGTAAGCTTATTGTGAAGCCCAAAAGGCTTCAGGATGAGTCCACAGAACTTTCTCAAACAGTGTATTTCTTAAGTCAGCATATAAAGGACTCATTTTCAATCTCTTGATGATCTTAGAGTTCACACACCCTTGCCTCCTCTGAAAATCTATCCTGTCTGATACCAGAGTAAGGGTTCCAGACTTTAGCTGTGCACAAACCGACCTCTGGGGTCTTGTAAGAGTGGTAAGGGGGTATGTACATATGGTTCAGGCCTACATTGATTTTTCAGCGTATATGTGCAGAGTTCAGGTGTAAACCAAACATCATCTATCAATTTTTCCATACATTTATTTTTTTAAACTTTAAAAAAAGGTTACATATATAGTTTTTTAAAACATAGTGATATTCACTTTCAAAGAATATAGATTACATTTCACTGCTTTTTTAATCAGGCTTACTAAAGGGCCCATGTAGAGTAAATGTGCTTTACCTTGCCCTTCCACATGTAAGAACTTGGTCAATGTATCTAATATGTGCTAAAATGTTAAATCTTAAATTTAGATAAACTAGTGGTTAGTGTGGTCAACTCCTAGACGAAAATCTGTAGGCTCCATCCCCGGCATTCCCAGCTTACCTGTAAACATCCTTGTGCAAAAAGCTTAAGTTAATGTGTAATTCCTTATAATAATATGTAGAACATCTTCAGTTTCATGAAGATGAACTATATATGATCAGCGCACAGCAGAATACCAATAGGTTCATAATCAACCTTAACACCTTGAGCAGACCAAATTATTTACTTTCTCATGCCATGTCATTAACATAAGCAAGAAAATAGGGTAGGTTAGAGCATCCCTATGTCTATGGGTGAGAGGACATCTCCCTGTTGTACTCCAAAAGCAAATATGCGCCACTGGAGTTCAGAAAAGAGCTTTGATGTCATAAAATCTCCCATCTATTCCCATTTTAATTCATCTAAAATCAAGGAGGTGCCTATTCACCCAGGAAAAAGTATGCTCTAGATGAGTATGAATCTCTCTGCGTACAGAATTCTACTCCAGATCATATTTACATACACAAAACTGTTAAAACATAAAAGGGCTACTGGTGTTTTGACTATGCAAAATCTTTCATCTTTATTTAAAGGACATTTAACAATATCAACCATACTATGTGGGCGACCTCCCCATTTATTAGTGCAATACCTTTCGATCCCAAAAACCCCAACGTTTCGCTCCAGGATTGTTAGCCTGTAGCTGCTAGTTGTAAGGCCTGATCACAATAAACTTGTGCTTTATAGAATGTCATCTTAATACTAGAATTCAAAATAAAGATACATAAGTTCCAACATTTTTATTGTTCTGGCTCACAGGTTACATATTATTATTATTACTGAATAAGGTGCAACGTGGTATTGATAAGGTGTAACAGTGCTACTGCAAAGGGGGCACAAGCCAAGCAAAGCGCTAAAGATAAGGTTTCAGATAAGGAACTCCTGAAGTTTGTTTTTCTAAAGTGCACACAGAGGACATGCAAGCAGCCAATCAACTACAGGCTAGAGAGCACATCTCCTATACTGTGAAGCTATCACACACAACATTATTGCAGCACAAAATGACGAAAGGAGGTTTGCATTTCCATCAGTACTAAGAAGCTTAAGTGTGATCACTACAATAATAAGCGGTTTCAAGTCAATCTACAATAGCACACGAGAGAGATTACTGCTTCTCCAGAGAGGTCGCGAAATGTAGTGCTTTTCCACTTAAACGACAAAATAACCTACATAAACCGTTACTGCTTCGTTGTTATGAGTTTTGTTCTTTTTTTTTCCTCCGTCTGTATTTGCGATGCATTGTGTTAATAAACCACACTTTGACAATGGTGTGTAGAAGGGGCGGAGAGATGGTGTGTCTTCGGCCAGGGTGGGCATCTGGGGCGGCAGCCCAGCACAACATTCATTTGACCTTCTGGGCCTTCTGCGCTGACTTGGTGACCTTGCCACTGGTCGCAGCTTTCTTTTCCACTGCCTTAATAACGCCCACTGCCACCGTCTGACGCATGTCGCGCACGGCGAAGCGGCCTGAGAGGGATTACGGTAGACAATATTTGTACACGTCTTATTGCACAAAAAGCACATAACAGCCACAAGTAAGTGTAAGTGAGCACAGTAGCTTACCCAGCGGCGGGTACTCGGAGAAGCTTTCCACACACATGGGCTTGCCAGGAATCATTTCTACGATGGCTGCATCCCCAGACTTGAGGGATTTGGGGTTGTCTTCCAGCTTCTTACCAGAGCGGCGGTCAATTTTTTCCTTGAGTTCAGCAAACTTGCACGCAATGTGCGCAGTGTGGCAGTCCAGGACGGGAGCATACCCAGCGCTGATCTGCCCAGGATGGTTCAAGATGATCACCTGTCCATCAGCATAGACAAAACACACATGGATAGCAAGCCCGCCACCAGCTGAGCCTTATTCAGGATTTCTATCTCATTGCACCACCATTGTGTTTGGTGTTTCTGAGCTGACCAAACCTGAGAAGTGAAGCAGGCTGCCTCTTGCGGAGGGTCGTTCTTGCTGTCTCCAGCCACGTTGCCACGGCGGATATCCTTGACAGACACGTTCTTGACGTTGAAGCCCACGTTGTCTCCAGGTAGCGCCTCTGTCAGGGCCTCGTGGTGCATCTCCACGGATTTGACCTCAGTGGTCAAATTGACGGGGGCAAAGGTCACGACCATGCCCGACTTCAGAACCCCCGTCTCCACCCGACCAACAGGAACTGTACCAATACCTGGTGGGAAGTCAAATAAGATAAATGAAAGCTGCAAGCAGCATTTATTGTGGCACAGCCCGATCAGCAGCTCCTCATCATCAATGGCTCTATGGGGGGAAAATAAAACCGGTCAGTGATGAACAGTAGTATAACTGCTATTTCCATAGCAATCACACTTATTTAAGGTCTGGTGAACACAAGTAAAACAATGCCCAGAATATAACAAATATAAACGTTTACAGTTGACCACTATGCTGTGCTACGTATATATGTATAGTATATGTATAGTATATGTATAGTATCGCATTAACCAGTTGGGATGTATTCTTCATTCTATGCTTATGTGCTTTGAAAACCAAGATGGCTGACTCGAACGCCAGAGGGTAATTGTGGCTTTTACTAAATGGCAAAGTGCAAAGAGTAAATCACAGCTCCACCACTTAAGAGTATATGCTCTATGCACTTACATATACATTTATGTGATTTGTATCCATCTTCATTTATAATAGATAATACATCAAATGCATGATAAATATGAAAATGACAACACGGTTCTAGTGGTGCTACACAAACGTGTGCACAGGAAGGCAGCCTGACAAGAGTTTCTAGAACATTCTATTAACCTCAGTTTTTTCTCTACCCAATCTTTGACTTCCAAAATACTTTGAAACATATTATACACATCATTTTGAATATTTTTACAGATTAAAGGGCTTAAAACCCCTCAGCCTATATGTCCCATCGACAGTAGACACATTGGTTTGCTTCCGGACAGTCGCACACTTAACTCCCTCCCACCTCCAATTTTGTAGACATCTTGCAGGGGGAGGCGAAGGGGCTTGTCTGTGGGGCGGGTGGGAGGCTGGATGGCATCCAATGCCTCCAGCAAGGTGATTCCGGAGGCACTGCCGTCCTTACGATTGATCTTCCAGCCCTTAAACCAGGTCATCTATGGAGACACACCAAAATGACTATCCAAGTTTGATGAATAAACCAGTGAAACTATCTTCACTTAGCACTACCTTTACCTTAATGTAGACAATTAAATCAAAGGCTAAAATGAATAGGAAACAGTGCTGTGCACTATTCTATTGTGATATACGAGACAATGGACAATGACTATTCATCAGCTTTCCTTCAAAAAGTAGAGAAGGCCTACGTACCTATCAGTGACTTGGATTTGTACTATCCAATTAGCTACGCTAATTAAAGAAAAGAGACATTAGAGAAACACCTATTGTCTGCCTGTGCATTAGATGTACACACGTGATGTATGCGTTGTGATCATTTGTATTCTGTGGTCTTATAATCTACCAAGAAAATGAATAAGATTTTAATTTCTTTATTTCACGCTACTTGTTGCAGACTAACATTAGGGCTGGCCTCCAGCATGTTGTCTCCATTCCAGCCAGAGATGGGCACAAAGGCCACCGTATCAGGATTGTAACCGATCTTCTTGATGTAAGTGCTGACTTCTTTCACAATCTCCTCATAGCGCTTCTGGCTGTAGTTGGGCTCAGTGGAGTCCATCTTGTTGATGCCCACGATGAGCTGCTTAACTCCCAGAGTGTAGGCCAGGAGGGCGTGCTCACGAGTTTGCCCATTCTTGGAGATACCAGCTTCAAACTCACCAACACCAGCAGCTACTATCAGGACAGCACAATCAGCCTGAGCGGTCGGGGGAGAGGCGTAAAACGCACAATAAAGGTTGATTGCAATATGTCAGTCAAGTCAAGAGCTTCATTTGAAAGCAAGAGAGTCATGCGATTGTGTTTACTTACTATCCTGCACCTTAATGGAATAATTGCTCTTCCCTCATTGTGTTTTCCTTTCTATTGTTTTGTTGGGGGGGGGGGGGGGGGGGGGGGGGGGGGGGGGGGGGGGGGGGGGGGGGGGGGGGGGGGGGGGGGGGGGGG
>JAOEHI010029005.1:0-25097 GCA_025447815.1 Percopsis transmontana | reverse complement strand
ACGCTATCGGCAAGGCACATCGGCAGAAATATTCATATCTGCCGATGCCGATGATGATCATGTTAAGCTTTTATCGGTCAATACCGACGTTGTGCCGATATTATCGTGCATCCCTAAATAGTACACGTGATTATTCATTTTGATAAATGAAACAAAATAGCAGGGAAAGCCTTGCATCCCAAAGGGTTGGTAATATACTAACTATAACAAGAATGAAATGCTATTTTACATTCAGAATTGTTTAACATCATATATTTTTATGTTAAACAATTCTGAATGTAAAATAGCATTTCATCACACCACAATGGTGGTGTGATGTTTGCTTAAAATATACCTTTCATGGCAACTGGAAGCAAAACACTGAACATTTCTGCTGAAGTATTATCCATGTACTACATATGAAAATACCTTGTAGGAAACATGAGGTTTTAAAATAATACGGAAATCACAAATCACTACTTTAATTATGCTTATCAGCCTAAATTATATTTCTGATAGAATCTATGGGTTTATTTATTCATTCATTTTGCGACACTTTAGGCCTTCAATTGCACAAAATATCAGTCATTATTATGAAGTTTCACAACATTTTACGAAATGTTCATATAACAATTCAGTATGTTTTGCCACAGGTCAATATTTTTCCTCTGTCACTGGTAAAGCTAATAAGATAATACGCTGTTTTTGTGCTGTAACAAACGTTTTACAGTATGTTTATTCATTTAATGTAATTGAATTAAAGAAGCATTACAGTATGTAAGAATCAAAAAAACATTTTGTTAATGTTTTCCTCGACGAAAATGAGCATGAAAGTCCCTCTAATCAGATTTTTCTTTTAGCCTTTGATATGTTTCTCATGCATGTTGACTGTTTTCTCCACATCCTGCAATCTCATTATATTGTGACTGAACACCCTGTATTACCACAACACTCATCAAGCTGTGTATAAAGCCCCGCCACATCCACAGCCCTCAATGCTAGTGCAACACCCTCCCATTGCCATGACAACATTACCCTGCCGATTGCCATGGGAACGCTTCTTCTCCCTATTCCCATAATCCATTTCCCTGCCACAATGAGTATTCGACATGGTTCACGCTTGCCGTATGGGGGGTGTATATGTGTGGCGGCAGCCTTTCTCGTCACACACCTACAATACAGTATCTTCTACTACAAACAAATGGAATTGAATTTGGAAATTATATTTTTGTTATTATTATAATTATTATTATTATTATTATTGTATAACAATATCAACTAAGGAACTGAAGAGAAAACTGCCAACCATAATGGTGCAGTTTAGCAGGTGTAGCATTTTAAACAAGGCCTGAATCAGGTCAGTGCCTGTGCAGAGCTATTGATTTAGCTGACAGAATTGCTAATATTAAAGAATGCATGTGCTTGTTCGTTACGTTCCCATCGTCTTTCAGTGTAGACGCTGCCCCAAAACAACAGACATTTTGTTGGTTGAAATTAGCGGCCCTTGTGAAACACGAGCCCCACCCTCCATTATGGCCGCCGCGATCCAGGACAGGGGGAGAACAGAGAGGCGGGAAAAGATGGAGGGAACGGGAGAGGAGGTGCGCAAAAGTGGGCGAGTTCTAGGAGAGGAGGAGAGGTAACAAAAGGTGGATCTGGTGCATGATGGGAGTCAGGAAGAAAAGAGAGGTCTGGGAATGCAGGTTAAACCGCAGAGAGGGATGATGAAATACAGGGAGATGGTGTAGGAATAGAGGCCGGATGGATGAGAGTGTGGCTGACAGGTGGGCGAACAGAGGAACAGCCTGACGGAGGGACGGACTCTGGTCTTACCTGAACTCTGCACTTCATTGAGGTAGCTGTCCTCAGCCACCACCTGGGGAGACGTGGAGGAACGTGGGGTCAGACACAGAACCCGTTTCACTTCACTTCACTGTAGAGTTCAGGGTGTTTCATTCATTCTGTTTTATTCAAAGAATGGCAAATCAGCACACCACCCTAGAGTGTATCACTTGTGTTTATTAAAGGGACACTCGTCAAATTGTATCCTGAATTACCCTTGGTTAGCAAACTATACTATATTTTAGTTTGAGAGGGCATGCCCCTCCTCTCTACCCCTCCCCCTACAGGGCTCAGATACATCGTTCGCTACCCTGGGGCTGAGTTCTTGGGATGGTAGAGCACAATCGAGGATTGTACACTTTAAAACTAACTAGAATAAATTTTGGCTGTCTCAAGCCTGAAACTGAGATCAATGTAATGGTTTTTGAATTAATCAATTTTCCAGACTATATGTTAGTAGCACCAGATAAGACCCTGCGATGTCATCAAGATGTGACGTTTAACAAAATTTAGAAACGGTAGGTTGATAATCGATGAAAACCGTAGAGGGAGGCAGGTTGCCAGTTAGAAAATAAGGCAGACAGTATGTGCAGACACACACACACAACAACACATAACACTCCTGTCACTGAGGAACAGCTTTAGATAAACTGTGCCTTCTCATCCTCATTGGTTCTCGTTCTCTCTCTCACAGTGTCTCTTTAGCATACACATTAGCATAAACACATTTCCCAGAAGTCATTGCACAATCCTAATGATATTAGACCAAAAACATGGGACCTGTGGTCCCTAACACGAGTGTTGATATCGTCATTTATATCCATCACACCGCTCGGATATGCCACTAATCCGATGTGACACTTTCACAGCTGTGCGCGATATACACACACACACACACACAAACGTAGAACCAAGATGGACAGATGAAGGGTGTTGAAAGACAAATAAAATGATGGGGTTCTATTTCCACGGGCCAGAAGGTCACTGGTTTTAGCAATATGCCGTTCATTTGAATTTGTTATGGATATCTATGGGTTTACACAGTACAAAAAGAGTATCATTCCTCAGAAACAATTATACAATATGTTGCTATGAAGTGCTAGGGGCCCACACAACAACATTCTGCACTTATTTGGAGGTTTATTACAAACTCTAGAGTGTTTTAAAAGAACTTAATGTCGATGGTCAGTGTACGGCAAGCAGAGAGAGAGTCGGTTGGTTTACCGGTTATGCAAGTCATTGCCTCTTTTATACCCATTTCCTCCCTGTTCACCTCTGAGTATGAAGCATTAAATTAAGGAGTGCTAGCCACTCAGTACTCAAATGAGGGGCAGTTTCTTACCAAAACAACACTGTTATTGTAACGTTGATTCAAACCAAACGATATACTGTAATTGGAGACCCAAACCGTGGATAAATTTAATGTTTTGATTCAATTTCCATGTTGGAGATAATGAATCTAATCTTCACAGAATGTTGTGATAGAACTTCCTCTGTGGTATGTCATTTATGCTGTCTGCTCCTTTCACTCTTGCTCTGTCTAATTAAACCCTGGACCACATTGTAGTGTTCCACTAATGAGGTCTATTTGGGTTCAACCCCCCTGCATATTAGCCTGACATGAGACTCCACATAGGCTACCCAGTGATTTATTTAGCAAGAACCAATGTAGAAATTAAACGGATCAATTGATATATCGTTTAAAAGTGATTTAAAGTGATTGCCTTTGCCCATTAAAATCAGGTCTGATCTGGTCAAGAGACTCTTTGGACACAAAATGAGGTAGACCTACATGACCCCCATGTCTATTTCTACAAATATCAACCCCACGAAGCAGTAGGCAATGCTAAAGGCTACGGTATTTCGTTTAACCACTTTGGGATTCATGAGAGTGTTACAGTGAGAGAGCACGTTACAGTAAAGGCTAGTAGGAAGGTCAATGGTAGCCCACAGTGCTATAGCCTACATTCCTTTACCTGGTCTCATGCGGCAATTATCAGAGCACCATGCAAAGTAGTCCTACATGTAATACCTGAGTTGAGTTATAACTGCTGCGACAATAGGGCAATAGGACATGCCAGACAAGGGGCTTGACCCGTTAACTGTTTTCTCTCATGATATCCCGCCAATGGGGGAGTGACTGATATCCATTCTGTGTGAGTGGGGAAAGGGCTTGTACAAGCTACAGCTATGCTCAATTGCACAATAAGCTACCAGTATCCTATTAAACATGAATGATCCCACCGCACGACAGAATTACCTACTGTACAGAGAAGGAACCAATTAGACTGTAGCCTACGTTCTAACGTATTTTAACAACCCATGTTGTTCCTGAAATGCATTGTTTCCATATCTAATAAAACATGGAATATTTAGTCTTATTACATTGCCTTAAATTTGAGTAGGTAATCGATTAGCCCTATAATAAATCATTGGAGGTTTACGTCACGTGCGGCTCAATAGCCTATATCCCATTTTTTTGTTTAAAAAATAATCATAGTATTAATTCAAGCCTAATAAAAGATGATTGCAAATGTTAATTCTATATCCTTTAACATTAAATGTATTGAGAGCCCAAATCAGGTCGCATCGCAAAATCCTCGTTTTTATCATCATCATCATATTCAATATCAAGATACAGGTTAGCCTACATACCTCCGCTAACGCCGGTAACCAGAGACAAGCAATTCCAATCAAACGCAACATTTCCAGGCTGTTTAAACCTTTCCTTCCCGGTGAATCCGTGTCATAGCTCCTCTCCCATATCGGTCACAAACTCTTCGTGAGGTGAACCGTTACTCTGTTTCCACAGTAGTGCTAGAAACGGTGGACGCGTACAGGGTGCGGCACTAAACGCTTCACGGGGTCCACGAACGAATCCTCAGTAGTGTTTACATCGACAAAAAAACCTTCTGCTAGACACGCATCTCTCCCTCTCTCTCTTTCTCTCTCTCCCCCCCCCCTCTCCCTCTCTCTAGTCCTCTAAAAGGTGTTAGCCTATAGGCGTTAGCCTATAAAATCAATATAGTGTCTGTTAATTACGTGCTTAATAGTTTGGACCACTCCTAGAGATTCACAGTTTAGGTTAGAACGTATTACGTATTCTCAGGAAAATATTGCTCAAAGGGGACCATTCCGCCATTCAGCACCATAATTAGGATGCTTACTAATTATTGAAGTATCCTATTTCATAACCATATTGAGAGAGTCAGTGCTAGCAACTGTTCCTAGCAATGGGAATGCGTGCCTGATTCGGGAATGCAGTCTGTGTTCATTAGGACAGCGGGAAAAACCTGTCCAACACTTAGATGATGACAGGGGCACCTTTTTGAGAAAATAAAAGCAGGATTTAGGTATTGACTTTAGCAGATATAGCAACTGAAATCAGGGAAAATAGTATACTGTAGCCTATTTACAGTAGGCTATACATTCCTTTAGAACATTGCATATGTATCAGGAGAAATTGCCAGGAGAACTGCCAGAACATTGTGGCTTTGCTCAGCACTTTTCCTGGGCCAGCTCAGCTAGTTCACTTGAGTTGGGTCATAAACAAACTGAATTCATTAATCTGTCCAAATAGAGAAATATAACTGGCCCGAGGTGTAAAGGCATATAGAACAAACTCCCTTCATAAAATAAAGGAAATTAATTAGATGGATTTCAAGCTAGCCCTTAAAATGGGGATTTTATGTTCTGGTCTACTCTCCCTCTCGCTCTCTCACACACACATCAAACGTCCTCAGCCTCAACTGTCACTGAAGCCCCTGTTTATTGATGCTGGGAGCAGACATGATCTGCTAAGGAGACAGATGCCCTTAAAGTTTTGGTGACAACTCGTGCACAGCAACTGCAGAGGCCTTTGAGATAATGCTCAAACACATACTGTAAAACGACTGGGATTAGGTCCAATATCTTTTTACCGAAAGAGCAAGGAGCAAGGACAGTGAGAAAATTACAAGGTAGCAAGAAAGCACAAATAAATGCTAACTTGGTATTTGGGCTTTCCCATGACAGCGTCTATCTCTATAAAAAGGACATGCATTGCATCTTAGACATTACATGCATTGGTTTGCGTATTTTGCGACCAAAGTAGGCACTGCAAGAAAACCTTCAAAAAGATCCCATGTCCCTGTACCACAGCCAAATCCCTGAATCTGTGCGAGGGAGATTAGCTAAACTCATCTACTTTACCCACACGCCCCAGGCAAAGAGATTACCCGTAAAACTAAAAAAAACTTTCCTTGTTTTCCCTGCCAATGGTCCCTTTGATGTTGGTGTTCAGTGTTATCTATACCCCAAATCCAATTTCTTTCATCCACATCTCTCTCTTGCCATCTGGTTCTCGCTCCATTTTTCTTAGTTGGTAATTACTGTAAGAAAATATATTAAAGGCCCGATATCATTCCAATTTCCTACATTTTGGAGAGATTTTTCACCCTACCAACTGTTTCAGTTGGGGTTGCAATTGATTTAACATGCCCCAACTTGATTTGCTATCTCACTGGGGGTGGGAAAATAGGTCAGAACAATTTGCCACAAATCTGACATGCTTGTTTTACACATACACAGAGGAATTTTGTCTTAAGTGACATTAGAAAGTATATTATAAAATTGTAAATATTGTCTTTATAGTGCTGTACATATCCTATGCAGATACTGTACATAAAACACAGGTGCTTGCGTTGCATGCTAGTCTAATGTCTTTCTTTTCCTCTCCATGCTGATTTTTGCAAACGCCTAGTTGTCATAGCAACGCAAATAATGTTCTACATGTGAGTGCCTGTCAAGTGTAGAGCCCTGAAAACAAATGGGAATGCTAAGAAAATCCTTCGCTGGCTCAGAAAATGACAAGAATAATTCACACAGCATTTTCAAAATAAATTTGAATTGCCATAGATGTTGAGGTGAATGCTGGGAGTGCAGATATTATGGATTTCTAAAGGGGGAAGAAATGTACAAAGCATTTGAAATTGACTCAAACAATGAGTCACATGAGGGGGTTTTATCTTATGTGTGTGTGTGTGTGTGTGTGTGTGTGTGTGTGCGTGCGTGTGTGTGTGTGTGTGTGTGTGCGCGCGCGTGTGCTCTGTGCAGACGTTCTCCCTTAAATCCCACTATCCCTACCCCCCACCCTTGTTGCTGCTCATGTCACTAGCATACACATATAGAGAGGAACCCATCTCTACACTCGAGGCAGTCGGTATGGAAATGGATCCGAAAAGCTCCAAATCTGTCTTTATAGACTCATTACTGGCTGCCGCATATCCCGGAGCATGTCACCATAGGGACCAGGGGAGAAATGTGTCTCTGTTCTTGATTTTATTCCTTCTATCGTTCAATTGCAATTTGTTCCAATTCCTTTCGTCTCTCTATTGCTGCAAAACCCACACATGCGCCTCTTGATGAATACAGAGAAAATATTATTGGATACCCTGTTTACATTTGAGATACACTTTTAATCATCACTGTCACTGAGACAGAGCGGTATGGGGGGGTGCATAGCGTGACGAGGGGTTCTCATTCAGCTGTTAGGCATCTAATGCAGCCTGAACACTGAAATGGAAAAGGCAGTACAGCATGAAATACTCCTAAAATGCCACCAGTGGGGCGTAGATAGGAGGAACACAAAGGATCACAGCTATTCTATGACTCTGAAGAACTCTTTTCCCCGCTGGCTGTCAGTGCTGTCACCCCCACAGAGGAGGACGTCAGCATGACGGACGTGAGGCAGGGTGGGAAAAGACAGAGGGAATGCTCATACGCAACATGAGACAATGAGAACAGTCACATTAGATTAGGTTTTTGAATATAGAGTTGCCGGTTCAAATACCTCCACTCCCGAACCAATTTGAAACTCTGGCATGTGTGCTGGTGGTACTGGTAATGCTGATCACTCCTCTAGCGGCCACCAGTGAAAGGGTCCTTGGGCAAGGCACTAAACATCTAAAATCTTCTTCTGAAAAAGGGGGCAGGATTGTGACTAGAAGGTTGCTGGTTGCACCTTCAAGATGACTCTTACGTACCACCAGTCACCTAACAACAACCGTGAACTCTCCTTGAGCAAGGCAGGATTTTGAACAGGGAAATTGCTGGTTCATATTGCCAGGCCAACTCTTGAGTGGAATTTGTGAGTAGGTGATTCTGAACTCTAGATGTGGGTCTGTAGCCTACGTGTGAGTGGTTATGGCTCCCTAAAAAGCTATTTCTGCAGCCTGAGTCAGCTTTCCTGGTTAAATAAAGGCTCCAAAATGTAACTCAGAGAGAGAGAGAGGGAGAGAGAGAGAGAGAAAGAGAGAGAGAGAGAGAGGGAGAGAAAAGGGTAAGGAAAGAGGGGGACACAATCCCGAAACTGCGTTTGACTGATAACGGCAAACCACTTACAACATACAGAATACAGTATAAACTCTTGTTAAAGGTTAAAACAAACACTCAAGATTGGACCCACCCACACAAGACGTATGTATGTATGTATGTATGTATGTATGTATGTATGTATGTATGTATGTATGTATGAAGTATGTTATGCACAATAGGACAGAAAGGGAAACAGAAGGGAGGGAGGGAAGAGATGTTGTACCCATCAGCCCCTGGGTCTAACAGCCACAAATAATTTATCATGTGATGCCCGCTGATGGCACGGATGTTGTTCGGAGATAGCATTCAAGGTGGGGGATGTCTTCCTGTGGTTGCCTGTCTCCGACATATGGAAAGGGGGGGATGAATGTCAATGCACAGGGAACTACAATAATTGATAGCTTGTGGCTTAATTGAATAATACATGAGATTACACTGCCATCTAGTGGTCTAACAGCGTATCATATGAAGACGCTTTTGATGTCTATCTTCATTCCTGGCTGTTACGTTTGTAAGATTATGAATGATAATCTGTTTGTACTGTAGGTTTAGGCCCACTAGTATTTTAACGAGATAACGAATGATACAGTGTGCAACCAAAGAGGTTAAAAGTGAGACTTTCCAATAAACATCAAGTGTTCTGTGTCCAGTGTGCTTAAGCACACGTGAATTTGAATATAAATTTGAATTTCAGAGAGGGAGAGAGCAGTGCAGTGTTTTAAATAGCAGCACATCTATTAATTAAACCATTATAGTGGGATGGGTGGTGGTGGATTATCGCCCAATGTCTGGCCAGTGCACCAGTCCAAGAGACTCCCACCTGCCGGTGGGTATTGACCAATCACCGAGCAGGCAGTGGCCACTTGCGATGCCGAAATTCTTCTCCGCGCCAAAATTGCTCACTTCTCTACTTCACCCCTTAAACATAAATCGCTACATTTGTGTGTAATGCGATTCAATTCCTTATCTGCTCTTGCTCTATTAGGCTATGCTAACACTAGAAGACCACAATTGCTAGTTAGTTTGTGTTTTTCTATCATGAGACACAAGCAGTTCTGATATTGTCTAATCGAAATAGAAGCCATATGAAGGAGCCATTTCGGTTGGGGAAACAATTTCTCCACGACACCTGTCTCATCGGGCTCGCAGCCAACCTATCTCGTTTGACCGTTGCTCAGTGAGCGCACGCCGGTATCTTTCGCCTGCGATCTAGAATACGGAGACCGTGCTGAAGGACGCGTGTTCTACCGATCATCCATTTGGAAAAAGTCTTTACTGGAAAAAACATTAGTGGACTTTAATTAACTGATGCCGTGTTTGTAGCAGTCTCGGCTAAAGATGCTGACAGACATGATTGTGGAGGAAGAATTTGAAATCAAGGAAGAGGAACCGTGGTACGACAAGCAAGACCTTGAACATGGTAACATTCTATTCTTTGTTCATGCAGATATATCTTCCTTTACAATACCATCAGCTGCTTGTTGTAGATTTTGGCATTCTGTTCTTTACACTCTAGCAACCTTTGTAGTGGATTGTGGAAAATTGAAGCACCTTGAATGTGCTGAAAAGGCAGGTGCCACCAGGGCACACTGTAGCCTACATAGGCTATAGGCTCAACCGTATGCGGCAAACAGGATAGCTCTCAAGTAAAGTAATTTATCCTCCTTGGGGATATTTCACACGATTTTACATATTTGTAGTCGCTGTTATAGCACGAACGCCCATCTCTTAATTATTCTTAAAACTCGTACTGGGCCAAAGTGACACTGGACATCACTGACTCTAATGTGGATTATTTGTTTTCATGGCACCCCCTCTCCTCCCCTCAGACTTGCACCTGGCAGCTGAATTGGGGAAGACCCTTCTGGAGCGCAACAGGGAGCTGGAGCAGGGTCTACAACAGATGTACTCCACAAACCAGGAACAACTGCAGGAGATCGAGGTAAGAGTACAGCATGTGTATCTATTATCTGTCTGCCTAATTTCCTATCTGACATTCCTATCTTTACCCATACGTACCTTTGATGTCTGCCACAGCTCGGGCAAGGTTTAGTTTGTGGTTTATAAAGATGATACAGTTTATCTATCATGTAGTGGATTAACAGACTTGTGTTTTGCTGTCCCTTTTTATAGTGAGGGCAGCAGGAGCAGCACATCTATAAATTAGATGGGATTTCAATTTTCTTGAGTAGGGTCAGTCCAGGGTGTGTTGGCACTAATCCCAGCTCTACTAAAATGCTGCAGACAGACAGAATCTTATCGAGGGGCGGGCTGATGGATTAAGGGTCTAATGCACACTAGACACAAGCATGCTCATGAGAAAAAAAAATGTGTTCTCTTTCTAATGGTCTAATTGTGAACTCCAGTTACTCAATGGTGTAGCAAAAATATTTTCTTAAGCACTAGAATAACAACATACTCTATTTTTTTGCCCCTTTTTTAGAATTCTGACAAATTAACTTTTGACATTCTCTGCCGTATCCTTACTGCTGTCTGTCTCACCTCTGTCTTCATCCCCCCAGTACCTGACAAAACAGGTGGACCTCCTCAGGCAGGTGAACGACCAGCATGCTAAGGTGTACGAGCAGCTGGACGTGTCTGCCAGAGAGGTGGAGCAGGACAACCACAAGCTGAGTCAGGACAACAGAGCTGCTCAGCAGAAGATCCAGGGGTAAGAGAAGTAGCATAAGGAAGTATTTCGAACCCCATGCAGCCTTGGCACTTTCATATGTAATGTATACATGCGTAATACCTGAGCAGAACTAGAATATTGTCCTCCAATTACATGAAATCTTCATGAAACAGGAACTAGTCAAAACTACGTTCAGGCAAACAGGTAGCAAATGTAACAGTTTATGTAACAGTATGTGTGACGTTGAACAACATACTGAAATACACGTTTAAGGTTATGATGCTTTTAGGTTGAACCGTAGCAGTCCCTGTGGACCACTAGGACTAGAGTACCAACACTGCAGGGATTGTGCCTCTTTGAGTGCACTGCAGTGCCCTTATCTTCTCTCTCTAATGAAACTATATCTAGCTAGATCAAGGGGACCATTCTTTGAAAAAGATCCAATGTGTTCGCAGGCCCTCCGGGAACTACGTTAACTTGTTAATATGCACCTGTTTTCTCAGTCTTGTTTGAAAATTGAGCGTAATGATGTCCGAATTCTTCTGGATTTTAAAATATCCCCTATTTCACCCGCTCCCCCGCTGAAGGTTGACAGAGACGGTTGAGGGACTACAGGGCCAGGTGGAGGAGCTGCAGCGCGAGGTACACGAGCTGAAGACCAACCCTCCTCCAGTCCAGAAGAAGCCTCAGAGTGAGATGTGGCAGCCTCATGGCACCCGCAGTGTGTCCTGCCTCAAAGAGCTACAAAACACACACAGGTGAGAATTACAAAGAATAAAGTAAAATACGACAAATTATTAATGTGCCTCCTTATTAAGGTTTACTTACTTGCATACATACTGTACATACATACATACATTAAATTACTTCAATGTTGAGAAAAATATAAATTTAAAAATGATTTACATTTTTCAAACTTGTTCTCTGGCTCACAAGGATACAGTTTGTGGTCTTGACCAAAACATAATTTCTGGAAGACAACCTTTGCTACATATTTTATTAAATGGACACTTTAGTTTAAACCAGCATTATAAAAACATTGTTGTTGTTCTGGTTAGAAACTCCAAGAGTGCATGTCAGTTACTTGCCTCTCACAGCCTGGAATGCTGAAAGAAGAAAAGGTTGTACTCCTAATATTAATCCTAATCCGTATTCTTAAGGGAAAACGCAGTTGGAACACATGTTGATACAGTGAGGTCCCCCTCCATTATATCCGAACCATGTTGTAGCTACATTCTCTTTTGGTCCAGCATTCCGGGTTCTGCTAGGGGCAAACAGTTGGGTTTTGGCACTTACTGATCTAAGGGCTGTATGCAGTGTGAGACCTAGCCTCAAGAACAGCTGCAGCAAAGCCTTATAGTATTAGTTATAATAGTACAATATAGTTTTACTTTATCAATATTAGTTATACTAGTTTAGATCTTCTCTAAATGCTTTAGTCCTGCTTCTTGGCATGTGGAGAGGTTCTAGTCGACCTCACAGCTTTCCTTTTGCCCAAGCACCACGTTGTGTTCACTTCCTCCTGGCCTGCACTGTGTTTTGGTATAGCCGCTAGAATTTAGTCTGTCTCCATGTAATCCACTTAGGGATGCTCTCTGGTGTTATCCAGAGCCAGAGCTGAGAATTCACCAAGACACAAGCCACACCTCCCACCTGACCCCAGAGCACGCTTTCAGGCAAATGCTCTGGATGTGGCTGGAGACCTGAGGTCATAGTCTAGCCTGGGGAGGTCATAGTCTAGCCTGGGAAGGACAGAACAAGCCTCAATGTCTCTCCCTCATGTAAATACTAATCTCTCCAACTCCACTGATAAGGCCTAGTACGATAGTACGAGGTCATTTTAGCAGACACATTTATCCAATGCGACTTACAATTACAAGGAGCAGATAGGGGTTACATCTTAGCCAACTCCGGGGCCCATGACCTTCTGGCTGGTTGAACACCCAGACCACTAGACTATCCTCTTCTTTGCATTTTGTTTTAGTTCTTGTGGTGGACTTTTTGTATCGTCCTGCACCAGTTTGACTTTATTATTGTTTTTGTCTTATTGTATTAATCCTGTTATAATCCCAATGCTTTGTAATAAATTTGTATAATTTATTGTTGGATGCTTGGCAGAAAAAATGGTGAATAACCATTACATTCCATTATACTGTCTTTCCTGTTTCCATCTGACGCTACACAGGTACTGTGACTACGACCTGGATAGACCCTCAGATGACTTCCTGTCGCCCTCCGAGCTAGCATGGCACGAGGAGGAGCATGCGTCGCTGAGGAGATCTCTCCGCTCCCTGCAGACTCAGCTTGCCACTGAGCGCGCTCGGAGGGAGGAGGCGGAGCGAGAGGCAAACCTGCTAGCCAATGAGAATGCGGCACTGGAGAGGCAGCTTGGATTGATGGACGGCTGTCGGGTAGGTACACTGCTCTCACACACACACACTGTGTGGTGGAGGGGGTATGAATGACTTTGTTTGCAGCACAAATGTAGTCTCATGCAAACTCACTAGAATTGATTATTTATTATATGTTATTAGGTATTAAAACTAGATTTAAAATAATAAAGATTTGAAATAGAATTAATAACATGTAAGAAATAATACAATGTAATACAATTTACAATTTAATGCTAATAAATAAGTAATAAAAAAAAAACACCTTTATTTCCTCTTCAGGCTAGGTTAGCAGAGCTGGAGGGCGAGGCCGAGGAGCTTCGTCAGCTGTGGCAGGCGAAGTCCGCCTCTAAATCCACAAGGCCGGACGTCAGCGACCCCTTCCTGGCCGACTGCGTGTTCTTCACCCCTGAGGAAGAGGAGGAGGAGGAGGGAGAGGGTACCGGTGTCAAGAGCCTGCAGGAGCTCAAACGGCGCGCCAGGCCGGAGTCCCCTCGGGACAGAACCTCCGAGCACCAGCGCTCTGCCGCGCGCCGCTCTGCCGCGGTGAAGTACCGCGGGATCTCGCTCCTCCACGAGGTGGACGCCCAGTACAGCGCCCTGCAGGTGAAGTATGATGAGCTGCTGCAGCGCTGCCACCCGGGCGCGCACGACACGGAGCCGCAGGTATGGCAGAGTCACAAGGCCATGCAGACGTCAACGTCCCCCGGGAGAGCCGCGGGGACGGACGCAGGGGAACCCGGGGGTGACTTTCACCAGCCGGAGTACAAGGCACTTTTCAAGGAAATCTTCACCTGTATTCAGAAAACCAAAGAGGACCTGAGTGAAAACAGAGGGAAATCCTCTGCTTGTGTAGCGGTGCCTCTATCGCATTAGCTGTTTGACTGATTCCTAGAACACTGAATGATGGACTTTTCCTCTTTAGTAGGGAACAAGCGTGTGCAAACTAACATTTTAAATAACATTATAAACCAGTTGTCCAAGTGTCCTGGGTTCCAGTGTAGCCTACCATACAGTACGTTATTAGCCTAGAACTGGAGCGAGAGAGAATGTGATCCAATGAGTTTAGTTGGAAAAAGAGTGATGGAGCAACAATGAGAAGGCCAACACCGTCCAGCCTGTACGTGGAACATGGCTGCTATTTGCACAGAAACACCGGTGCCTAATGCCCTCGACTGTACAATCACTCTACCTCACTCGCACAATCCTTTTCGAGCCATAGATAATCTCCTTAAGATCCTTTTTTTCCCTCCGGAATAGCACCTAAAGAGGATGATAAGATATCAGCGATTTCTAAGCTGCAGCTATTATTTATTTTTTACTTTTACTTTTTGTTTAGTTTTGATATAATGTGTAAACTGATGCAGCCCTTTTTGCAACTTTAAAAAAAAGAATTACCTTTCTGGCTAATAGTTTAGCTTCTACAAAAGAGTAAAAAAGACAAGTACATCAGCTAATGGGTGAATTAGTTGAGTAGATAAATATTAACCAACAAATACTTGATGATGAATGGTGCTATGTAATCCAATGCCTGCTGCTGTAATGTCTTCCTAAAATGTTTTGCTTATTATTGATGGGGTTTTTCGTAAAGGAAAACATTGTCAAATATGTGTACTTATTGCTTTGAAGTAATAAACTAGACCACAGCCTGCTAATATACAGTATGGACATTCTGGCTTTGTATAGCCATGTAAAGTTTTGTGTAAGCTTTGTGTAGCCTCTTTATATAGAAAAGACTTCATCAGTTTGCTTTTGCTGACTGTCTTATGTGTTCTTATGCTTGAAAATGGGAATAGTGTAAAATGATGTATTTGGGAGTTGCACAGGGATTGTTAATGCTGTTCTGACACTTTATGTTGGCATTGTATGTGCAATTAGTACTGTACATATGATGCTATGCATGATGCCACCGTGTTAATTATAATATAAATGTAATATCACTGTAAGTTGCCTAGCAGAAACCTGTCTGCTAAATGACTTTAATTGTCTAAAATACTCTCTAACTTCTAAGATTGCCCATTTTGGTGATATTCCTGGCTGGTTGAGCTAATACAATAATGGTCCCTTTTCATGAAAACATTTTTAATTTCAGCTCTCATAGTTTTTATAACCTGCATTCTATCTGTGACATTTGAGGGGAAATTATGTCAAAGCAGAGCTAAATGCAGTATTTAGTTACCCGCATTGGCCCACATGTGGGCCATACACTGCAATTCTAGTTCATGAGTTTATTGGGAACCCATTTATGCTCAACAATATCCTTTGTGGCTAAAATCTATTCAACTGATGAGGTGTTACACACACACATACTTATATGATAAGATGACTGTTCCATAATTCTGCAATGTGTTCATAGCTATTGCTGTCATAAATCTACATTTTATCTTAATCAGTTAGAGGTTGTGAAATAAGGTTATTTATTGACTTAGTATTGGGCAGATTCTTTTCCATGCTATTCTTATTGTAGCTGTTATATAAAGGTGATTGCATTGTATGGGTATCTTTCAAAAAAAAATAAATCAAAACATTTAAAATTGCTTAGGGTTAAAAGATTCTGGTGTATTTTCACTTGATTTCAACCCAGCAGAGTACCGTGGGACAGTTGGTATTCAGTGCTTAGTTAAAGCTAGTGTTTCTCAAGTGGGGTGGTACCGCCCCCTAGGGGGCGTTCAGAGTATGATGGGGGTGCTGGAAGCAATATTTTGGAATATGGAATATTTTGAGGTGCCCTTGCGGGGCGTTTGTTTTAAGGTGAGTTTACACTAAAGATTCACAACAATACAAATTTAAACTTTCAACTACTGGCAAAAAACTAGCTGAACAAATTAAACGTGCCAGTTTATGCCACTGCGACTGGACAAGACGTATCGTAACTCTTCTCTTCTAAGTTTCCGTCAAGGCCAAAAAGTCTACAGAATTAAGGAAACATACGGGAATGTATCACTGCAAACTTCAAATATGAATATGTAAGTTAACATTTAACCGTTTTATTTATGTTAAGGGGATTGCTTTCGCATTACGATAGGCTACTAATTTAGTAGCCCACATAGCGATCTCCAAGACATATTTGAACTGAGTAGCTGTCATTCTCAATGCAACCGCTTGGACATGATTGCTTCAGGGGCACTACGGCTCACACTTGCCTCTCAGCAGCCAGCAACTGGCATGGCTCTTAACTAACTTTCAAAGGTTACAGCCAATAATTTCTGATTGGCTGTTGTTAAATTTCACATTTCTAATGGTTGCACCTGTAAATATAATTTCTATTCACATGGCTTTTTTGTTCCCTGGGAAATAATATGTTTGTCATTCGATTATGTGATTTTTTTTATGATTTTAGATTATAACAATAGTAACAATAATAGGCCTAATAAAAACAATAAAAAAAAAAATTATTCAGTACAATTAGCCAGGCCTACATCTTATTTTATGGGGGGCGGTAAGGTACCTGGATAATGGATAGCTGGCCCAAACAATGTTGAGAACCACTGGTTTAAGCCCTCAGAATGAAAAAATAAGGCATACGGCACATTTTCAGAAGGCATGTAATGCCAAAAAGAAATTGTCAAAGAAAGTGACAAGCTGGTATTATTGCAATATTTATTGAGCAATCAATATACTACAAATCAATGACAATTTCCATGGATTGTGAATCCTTGCTGCAAAAAAAAAAAATAATATGGCAAATGCTCTACAGGCTGAAATCTGGAATGCTTTGTGTAGTTCAGCTTCAATGTCTTGGATTACCTTGGATACGGTTATACAGTATTGTGAGGGAAAGAAAAATGTATGTCCCTGCAACCGCTTAAATGACTAGGTGAGTTTCTCCTGAATGCCTGGTAAGGCCGAGGCACTTAAACGGAGACCTAAGATAGCAGCACATGGCAAAACAGCAATGTATCCAAAACTCTCCTCTTTCTAGTCTAGTGCTGGCCATGAATCCACTGTCCACCTCAAGTTTTCCCATGGACAATTACAAAATGTCTTACCCAAATTGCATCCCTACTGACTCCAGTCAAATCAGCAATAAAAAGTTCCAGAATAGCAGGCCAAAATTCAGACTGGGTATTGTCTTACAGTAAATGTGTAACAGAATGTGGGGATCTACATTTGATGCAAGCATTACAGGGTTGTCAAAGTGAGCAGCAGAACAGGGCAATATTGTATGATTGATTGCCAGAGCATTGTAGTCTTTGACTTATCAATGGGGAACATTTCATTGGCATGACATCCTTCTGATGGTTCCTGCAGTGTCTATGTGAGGGTCATTAACCATTCAGGAACGTTTGTCTATATTTTGGACTACCACCTTATAATATGGTCACAAACGTACATTCTCCATGCCAAAATATTTCAATTTGTAGAGAGAGAGGATTTCAGTAAAGTACAGTGGTCAATGAATAAATAAATATCAAATTAAGTCTTTTTTTTTCTCCCCTCCTTGAAATATGCCACCATTAGTGCCTTAATCCCTGTTTTTTGAATGACAGGACACAGTACAACAAGATATCTTTGTTGTTGTAGTAAAGGCTACAAATCAGAAAAACTAAATGGCTCTGAAGTGCACGCATATCCTCAGGCTGTCCTCATTCTGGTCAAAAGTTTAATCCAAATATTAATTAAACATCAAGTCACACATTCAAACTTGTCTCGTATCCCTCTACTCCTTCAGCTCTTTCACCATACAGATAGTGAGAGAAGTTCTAACTTTACTTTCCACCAAGCTCACACCAGAGTGCTTAATAAAAATGGTCAGGATGACTTCAGTTGAATCAGAAAAAATATTAATGTTCTGAGCAGCAGATGATTGACACTTTTATCCTCCAATCCCCTGCCCCGAGAGCAGGGGAGCTGTGATTGGCTTGTGTCTCTTGACTGCTTTGCCTCCCCGTGCAGAGCTAGTCAGTTAGACTCTGGGGATAGGGCAGGACTGATGGCGACCACAGGAGGTGTGCTTCATCAGTGTCAGGACTGCAACGTTCCCTTGAGGCACCACGCTCCAGCGCTGCTTACGCAGCATTCCTGGGAGAGCAGGGCCATAACCCAAGTTAGATACACATACAGCTAACAACTCACAATATGACCCTTTACTAGCTCCTGCTAACGGTACGACACAAAAATCGACTGTCATACGCAAAATATTAATACAATTTCTTTCCAGCGAATCTCTTAAATACACAAATATTGTGGATGGGAAACGGTTTGTGCCAATAGAAAAAGTATTTATAAAAGTTTGATGATTTTATTCCGCTGCCTGAACAAGGAAATACCCGCCCAGTCTAATGAAACTCGAGTGTTAAACTGTAGTCTTAGTTAATGTTCAAGGCATATAAAATAATTTCTTTTCAGTGAATGTCTTAATTACACCCAATATTGTGGATGGAAAAAGATTATGTTATGTGTATTCCGCTGTCTGAACAACCTGAAAATGCTGACACAGCACGTAGTATCAGAGACTGTTATTTTTGATAGTATACCTTGGCCAAAGGCAAAAAAATACAAATCCTAGAATGCATTTCACCTTCCCCCTTGTATTTCAGCGTATTGCGATGCAATTAAATGGTCACGGGTCTTGGAAACGATGATATCATTTCAAACGCAAACACATCGCACTCTTAAATGGAGAGACACAAATGTTGCATCTGGTCCTAATGGGTTGTCTATTTAAATGCAGTTATGTGTGGAACAATGCTTTTTCAAATGAAACCTTGCCACCTTGAGTAGCCGGTCTAAGTCCGCCTTGGAGATGTTTTCTGCAAGCTCCTGGTTCAGCCTCGCTTGTACTGTGGCCCTCCTGACCCGGAAGTTCTTAGAGAACAGTTCATACAGCAGTCGACGGTGCTTCAGGCAGCAAAAATCAAACACACCCAAGAGTTATAAAGAACAAATATACACACATACACACACCATCACTTTAATATAAATACACTAATTGTATTTAAGGGGACAATTTCCATTTTTGTGTGCCACGTTTAGGATAAGAGGACCTACCTGATCAAATGTCTCGCCAGTCTCCCACACGCCAAAGACTTTCTGTTCATCCGCCGCCGCTGAGGTCTGGGCAGGAAACTACAAAAATAGGGAAACAATTTCTTAAAACACAACAGTAGAGGTTTTCCCAGAAAGGGCTCAGCTTGTCTGAATTAATGTTTTCAGCCAAGTAATTACTCAAACAGAAATGCAAGCACAAATCCTTTGCAAGTCTTGGCAGGCTGAACTTTTGTCCACAAGGCGAGTCAAAAACTAGCCCATGCCAAACCCAGCACCATAAGGATAAACCCTGTTCACCTTAAAGTAGCATTAGCTCGGGCCAGACATGGCAGACATTTAAAACGGATCCATTGATGGTTAAGCATATTCCACCCTTTAAGTTAGGTCATGGATGAAGAACCTCAATCCAGGCAAGCTAACAAGGCTCTCAAACCTGTTCCAACTAAGGATTAACCCATAATTGGGCAGTATTAGGCTTTGCCTTCCTGTTGCATAATGAAGTTTGCGTGTAGCCTCGGCCCACCCTGTGCCTTCATACAATCCTATTACCAAGGATACAGATGGAACAATACTACTAAAACCTGCTCTGTCTGACTAAGACTACAAAAGGGTGTGACACAGGCCTCCTTATGGACCATTACCCGCCCTGTAAACAAACATCCAATTACCTTTCTATGCTCTACAAGAGAACACTGCAGTAAGCAAGGTGAAAACTGATAATGGGCTGCCACTTCTTTTAGTAAGACTGCAAACAACGGCCATACAAACCACTTAAGACAGCACTATCCACTCCCATTAGGCCCAACACAGTGCAATCACACTGGCATTGGGTTGCTTCCGAGAGTGGAACCTGAACAAGCAGGTTGTGCACCTCGGCAGTTCAGATGGGGGCACAGGTAATCACAGGCAAAATAACCGTTAGTCGCTATTCTATCCAAGAAACCCAATATCTAGCTCTAAGGGGAAAAACCCAGAAACATTACTCCCTCATTCAGGAGGCACAGATAGTTTTGAGCGTCACAGAAGTCAAACTGTGCTCTTACACCCAGACGGTGTTAAGCCCACCCATTCAAAAAGAAACAGTAGAACTGACTGCTTGTTCTAAAGTGAAGCCTTGTAGTCTGACACTGCTAGATAAAGGCACGTAACAAGGGAGGGCCCAGCTATTGTGCTGAGGGAAGAGGAGTTGGCAATGTCGGCACTGAACACTCACAGGCACCGGGATCTGCCTGCACTGGCAGAGCAGTATGGTGTCCTGGAGCAGCCGGTCGGAGATGGAGTGGAAGGGCCTGTGTCCGGCCGGCAGGGAGGCCAGGTGGAGGTTAAACAGCCTCTTCAGCTCACTGAGGGTCAGCACAAAGTGCTTCCTGAAAGTGCTGGACACAAAATCCCGGAGCTCCGGGGAAGGGGAGGTGGCCAGGCCACCGCTGTTCCCGTTAGTGTGGCCCAGGGACGTGCCGTCGCCGGGGTGGCCGTTGACCGAACCGTTAAGGAGCGACGAGGAGGAGCAAGGGGAGGTGTCCATGGGCTCCTCCTCCTGGTCGCTGACCGGCTCCTGTTTCACACCGTGCTTCTTGGAACTGGGGTCCTTTTCTATAGAGGACTGTTTTTCACGTGCGCGCTCCTGGGCCATCTTCAGGCGCTGCTCCCCGCTGACGTGGAGGGGTTCTGGGAAATATATCCGATACAAGCGAGAGCAGTTAAACATGGCAGTTCTAGTGATAAACACGAGATCCCAGCTATGCTACTGTCACAGCCACATCTCAATACGTACCAGCTTGTGGAGGATTCTTTGGCAGGAAGTCCTCCTTGGAGAAATTAAAAACCTTTTCTAGTCTGCAGAGGAGAGGAGAGGAATGAAGACGCAGGGGACATGGACGTAATGGCACAGAAAGAAAAGCCGTTGTGTGGCAAACCATCAGGATCCTTGTGTTGCCGACCGAGGGGAACCTACTTGCTCTGGATGCCCTGCCACAGCATGCTTTGCCTGTGGGCCACGTCCGCGTGGTTTTTGATGAAGTCGCCGTCTCTTGGCAACACAAACTCCCAGCCCCGGTTGACGCGAGGCACCGCCACGTGCTCCAGGAACTCCTTCACGTCCTCCGGAGGAAGCTGAGAGAGCCAGGCAGGAGACCATGTCAGTGAGTATTCATCGGTCCAAGAGTCACAGCTCTGAACAAAGCACTTCAACCCACTCTAGCTTCATTCGAGTAGTCTAGCAGTAGATACCAGTAGGGTTCAAAGGTTAGCATGTAGTAAATTATCATTTACATGAATTATCATTACCTTGATGATGTCGGCAATCTCCTTCCTCATGACAGACCGCTCTCGAGTGAATCTCCATATCTATAGAAGGGACGATGAAAGCTATCATTTCAGAATAATAGAGTACTAACTCTACAGGTTTAAAGCAGGAGATTTTAGCAGGCCTAAATGATCATTAGAGGACATCCCACCACAAAGTCTCTGCCTCGGCACAGCACTTCAGCAGGGACACCACTGTGGGGGCTGCAGGTGTTTTTAGGGTACAGCACGTCACTGGGAATAGACAAAATATAACTGCAGTTAGCAAGCCAGTCTGCATAATAAACTATTATGAAAAAAAAATACTGATCTAATTGTTCCAGTTAATTATTCTCTTATTTTTCTCGAGTACTTTTTATTTTATTACTAATTATCTCATTAAATTTATCTACATTTCAGCCATCAAAGCTTAAAATAATTCTTTCTGCTGTGAAATCGAATTAATTCTCTTTGCCTGGTCTCACCTCTTGACTACCCAGTTTCCCTGGACCAATAGTGCCACCTGTTGGATGCAGCGCAGTACTGCAGTGGAGTCAGTACCAGAAGCAAGCAGACCCATCAGGTTGGCAAAAGGCATCACCTTGACTGGAGACAGGGAACAGTTAGCAGTACAACATTTTCTAGTTGCATGTTTTGCCTCAGCTCTAGCATTTAAAAGCTTCTCCTCTGCCATTTTCACACTTCACTTACCGTTCTTCATTAGAGTCTTGACTTGTTCTGCCAGAGGCAGGGTGCGGAGCTGAGCCATGGAGAGCACATTGCTAGGACCGACGGGCTTCACACTAACGGAGATAATAAAAACAGTAGGGGTGAATCCCAGCTCTGTCCAGGCAGCACCGCGTTTTATATTACAGGATACTTACACTTTCTCCTCTGCCAGAGGAGGCATTAGCATTTCCAGGTATTCCCTAAGAAAAAAATACAAATAAAAACAAACATTAGACAAGTTATCTCATTGTGAGATCTATACAGGAGTGACTTAACAGTACAGAGAAGAGCCTCAGAGGCAGTTACAGACCACAGCACATGCAATATTTCAGAAGCCTACAGCCACTGCTGGTTTCCATTGTCATTCAATATTGCCAAATAATGTATTTAGCAATATTTGTTATTCAGAATTAAACCAAATAAACAGAATGTGAACTAGTTTCCAGTGTCAGAAATAAAGCAAGCGGTTGAGATGACAAAAAATACCTATATTTACAGTGAGAGTTGAGAAAAGGACCACAGAGGTTCAAACATAGTAAAAACGTTCCACTAAAGACAAGAGACATATCTTTGTTCGAAACAGTATTCCCCCCTGTGCATACTTTGGAGTTTTGACCAGCTCCGAGTTCTCAGTGGCATCCATCGCCTGGCAAAACAGGTACTGTCTTTCGTGCTCTGAGCGCCCATCCTAGATACAAACATTTTTATTAGATCACATTGCAAAACCTTAACCGGAAAACCGGTTCCAACATTTCCTTTGTCTGTGGGCCATACCTGAATACCGTGGTACTGCAGGTGAACCCAGGGCTCTTCTGCCTGCTTCTTTTGCAGGAACTCGTAGGACTGGATCCTCCTCTGCCGGGCCTGCTCCGACTCAGGACGGGCAAACCTCACCTGGGCGAGGAGGGGGAGGTGCAAAAATATGTCCATCTCTTTTTCAGGAGGCGTGTGTTAAGTGTGTACGTGTTACAATCTTACAGTGATAGCCTTGGCCCCTTCCTCCGCCTCGTCTTGAGAGGAGTCTCCCCCTACGGACACGCAAAGTCATTCACGTTTACTTGTCAGCCAATTAGCTTTGTCATTGACGTATTGCATTTTAAATGCCATTAGAATCCATATTTCGCTAGCCTACATTTTAGTTTAGTCATTAATACTTATATAACCTCCTACACTCCTACCCAAAGAGACTTATACCAGCCCAGATACATTTATCAACAGTAGATGAACTGACTGTTCTGCACATCAAAGCATGCCTGAAGGGAAGACAAAACCCCACCTTCATTGGCTGCCTCCCTCTCCTTGTGTTTGCTGTCAGCCTTGTCCAGGTAGGTGAAGCTGGGGCGAATTTGAAGGATACCCTGAAGAGGCGTGATATGAAGCTCCCCTGTTGACATTGGAGAAGTTATCAGTGATAACAAATCCCACAGACAGATGTGGAGAAAATGTACATGTAGATTCCAGTCTAAAAACATTATTTTTAGGTTACTGGAACGTAATGTAAACGTGTAATATTTTAAACTCATACATGTTAGACTGTCTCCCGTCAGAGTGGTAAGCAATACGGTATGTTAACATGGGCCTGCATGCAAGCATAGCAATACAGTGCCTAAGTAAAATCTCTTTTTAGTAGTTATAGGGAATGGACCTTTGCGGAAAACTGCAGCAGCATATCTGGAGGTGTTGGTGGTGGCCTGGATAGAGGAGAACGTCTGCTTGTCCATCACCTTCCTGAAGAAAAACCAACAAACAAACAAAAACACATTGTTTACTTATGGCCAGGGAAATGGGTCCCTTACATAGAACCAGACATATTTAGTAGGAATGATCCTAATGGCGGGTTTCCCCCTTGCTTGTTGACGAAAGGATAAGATGTACTCTAAACTTTAAGCCCTAATAAAACTGGATAAGCATTACTCTGGGAGGTTAGGTGATTTAAGGAATTCTCGAGAAGAGGTGTGATCACCCATCATCTTCCCTGTTTGGTCAAAGTAATAATTCCAGAGAAAATGTTCTCAAAGGTCCTTCTATAACAATAGTCCAGTTTAAGCTCACTCATCCAGTTTGAATGCAACACATTACATTACACACAACCTCTGGTAATACATATCCAGTCCAGGCAGCAAAAGGTCATTTATTAGCCCAGCTACCGCTGCAACAGCAGTGGTGCTAGCAAGAAGCGCATGCTACGTGGATTGCAAGGGATTCTGAATGCAGGCTAGGTTATAAAGCAGACATACGCAGAGTAGGTGTTGGTTTCATCAAAGGTAGTACCATCCACGTTGAGAGCTATTTGTTCTCCCTTGCTGCGACAATAGTTGGGGCTCATTGTGTTGATGGCCATCTCCAACTCCACCTACACAATAGGCAACACAGAAAAGAAATCAGGCTCGTCCAACAGAAAGACATGGATTGACGTCGATGAGCTACAAGCTGTAGGGGTTCACTTTCACCTTTTGCTGCTTAGGTTTGATCTTGGCAGATAAGTGGTTGACGTCATCATAGGTCATAGTCGACGGTCGGACAGGATACTGAGTTGGAAATTGAATTATGATAAGTGACACTGAGGTCAAATCAAGATAAATTGAGTCAAATATACACGTTTTGAATTGCCAAAATGGTTGAAACCAGAATTACAACGTTGTTGATTTAGTTTCAAACTCCATGCCCCTCCTGCACCAGAGCAGGGGCTCCCCCATCCAGGAGGGGAAGCCAAGGCTTCAAACATAAACAGTGAGCTGTGGCTTTAATTTGTGATTCAGGATTATACCTTTAAACAGTATTTAAGCCAGTGGTTCTTAACCTGGGTTCGATCGAACCCCAGGTGTTCGGTGAGTCAGTCTTAGGGGTTCGGCGGAGGATAAGACACACCCGACTCATATGATTCGTGATGACACGCC